>JAJEJO010003775.1:200400-218674 GCA_020662805.1 Glaucomys volans | reverse complement strand
CCCCAGCCTTTTTTTTTTTTTTTTTTTGCATTTTATTTAGAGACACAGTCTCACTGAATTGCTTAGGGCCTTGCTAAGTTGCTGAGGCTGGCTTTGAACTTGTCATCCTCCCACCTCAGCCTCCCAAGCCACAACATTGTTTTTAAAGAAAAAAGTTTTCATTTTGTCTGTGGGTACTCTCATTGTTTACCTCTCCCTTGGGACCAGAATTAAGGTTGGGATCTTATCTTCTCTTTAAAAATAATAAAAGAGTTTCTTTTCCAAAGTATGAGTACTCATTTTTTTTTTCTCTCTTGGGGATCAAACCCAAGGCCTTGAACATGCTCAACCAGTGCTCTGTCACTGAGCTACACCTCCAACCTAGGATCAATTTTGAATGAATACTAGTAGGTATCACTCTGGCCCAAGACAATAATGTACATCTGGAGCTCTGTGTTCACGAAATGCCTGATTAAAAACCTACTGGCAAGAACTTCTGCTTCTAGTAATGATGGAATAACTAGTAAGGGAGTGGGCATTCTGTCATAGACTATAACTGCACACAATAGATGAATCTATCATTTCAGGCACTGAACAACCACCAGCACAGAAGTGAAATCTGGAGAGAACAGAAACTCACAAATTAAGCTCTAAGAGGACAGGTCATTGACGAGGGGCCAGGAATCTGGATTTCAAATAGAAGAAGGACATCCCATTGAATGGAGGAGGCAGAGATCGAAATTTGAAGCAACAGGATGATTGTAAATTGTGGGGAAGGGCACAAGAGAGGAGGAATCTATATCAACAAAGGTCTCCAGAGGTCTCTGTGGGGACCCCACAAGTCCTTATCTAAGAGTGAGGCTTCACGTGCATAGAATGAGATATATGGGGTTCAGTGGAGAGAAGTTTCTATAAGACAGATCAGAACAGAAATGCTAGAGGTCTAACACTCCTGGTGGGTGGATGTTGCAGTTACATCCCAGCCAGAGTGGCAAGACCTTGTTAGTATGTCCTGACATTCCAGGCATACAGCTGGGACTCCAGGGCCCCATTTTAGGAGTAAGAACCATGCACTACAGAGAAATTTACTCTAGACTTTCCCTAAAGACCACTAAGTTCAAGCTCCTAAAGATCATTAGGGAGGAGAGATTGAACCCTATCAAATTTGAAAGTCTTAGAAAATACCTTGGATTTTCCACAAAACACCCTATAAGCTCAAAACAACCTTGCTGCTAGAAATTTGTTTTAATCCTCTCGATGTGGAAAGAATATTGTATCATTCAGAATAGCATACCATAAAATTCAGTAGATCTGCAAAGTAATAAGAATAAATGACCCATGAAAAAGAGACAAAGGAAACAATAGGCAGAATGGAAAGGCAGCCTACAGAGATGGAGAAAATATTTGTGAATTTATTTGTATCTTATCAGCTAAGACATTGATATACAAAATAAATAAACAACTCACACAAGTCAATAGCAAAACACCCCAAATAACCTGATTAAAAAGCAATAAATGTCCCTTGAGTCCATATTTGTCCAAACAAAAGGTAAAAACGGATAACAGGGAGGCAAAAAGTTGCTCAACATCATTAGTACTCAGGGAAATATAAATCAAAAACCACAATGAGATACCACCCACACCTGTTAGGATGGCTAACGAGATAGCAAATGCTTGTGAGGGTGTGCAGAAAGGGAAAGCCTGCTATGCCTTCAGTGGGAATGTAGGTGGTGCATCCACTGTAGAAACAGTATGGAAGTTGCTAAAGAAATTAAAAATAGAACTGTCATATGAGCCAGCAATGCTTCTTCTCGATACATTGCCCATAAAATAAAATCATTCCCCCAAATATATCTTCATTCCCACATTCACTGCACCATTACAATAACCACAACATGGAAACAATCTAAGTGTCCATCAATGGATGAACGAAGAAATTGCAACATATGTATACATACTTGCATACATACAAGGAATATTTTTCAATCTTATAAAGGACAGCCGTTCACAACAACATGGATGAATTTAGAGGGCATTATGCTATGTGAATAAGCCAGACAAAGAAAGAGAAATACTGTGCAGTTGCATATGTGGGATCTAAAAAAATGAAATAAAATCAGACTCAGTACATAGAAACATAATAGAAAAGTGGTTACTAGGTGAGCAGGGTGATGATGAGGGAAATAGGGAACTATAGATCAAAGAGCACAAAGATATAGTTATCTGGGATGAATAAGTGTAGAGATCTATTGTACAGTGCAATTATTATAGTTAGTAATGTTATTTTATATATTGGAAATGTGCTAAGAGAATGGATTTTAGGTTCTCTAACCACAAGAAAGGTCATTATGTGAAATGATAGATTTGTCGGTTTGTTTGTCTCTACTAATATCTTCACTATGTATATGTATATCAATACATCATGTTGTACACCTTAAATATATACCATAAAAATAGGAATAAAAAGAAAAGCATTCAATAAAACTTCAAATCTTAAGATACTTAGATGTTGAATTTAATGCACTTTAAAGCAGCAAATATAAATATTTCCTAATAACCTAAGATAAGTATGATTCTGGTGAGTAAAAAGATCTAGAAACTACAGAGAAATTGAAATGATAAACCTAAACAAAACAAATACAACTGAACTCAGACTTCCTGATTTCAACTCAACACATTACAAAGTTATCACATACTGGCATGTGGACAGACATATAGATCAATCAAGAGAACTGAGATTCCAGAAGTGGATCCCTGAGTTTCAACAAGGGTGCCAAGAAATGGATAAAGAAATAGGGAAATGATTCTTGAACAACTGGATAGCCATATGCAAAAGAATGAAGTTGGACCCTTTCCTCATGTCCTACATAAACGTTAGCCTAAAGTGAATAATAGGTAAAATTTGTAGTAGCTAAAACTGTAAAACTATTAGAAGACAACAGAGGAGTAAATCATCATGGCATTGTTTAGACAATGGTTTCTTCATATTAAAATGAAAGCACAATGACTCAGTCCATTTACTTTAATAAAATGGCAGAGACTAGGTAATTTAAAAAGAAAATAAATTTATTTCTTACAGTTCTGTATGCTGAAAAGTCCAAGATCAAAGCATTGTCACTCAGTATCTTGTGAGGGCTGTTCTCTGCTTCCAAGATGGTTGGTGCCTTGTGGTGTCCTCACGTGGTGGAAGATGGAAAGGCAGAAAAGGATCTAGTTGTTTCACTTGAGCCCTTTTATAAGGGTTTCAATCCATTCACATGGGCAGAGTTATCATGGCATAATTGCTTTCAGAAGGCTCTATTTCTTAATTCAGCTGCATTGGGTACTAAGTTTCAACATGAATTTTGGAGGGACACAAATTTATAACCATAGCACAACTGAAGAAAAAAATAAACAAATTGGACTTCATCAAAATTAAAGATGCTTCCAAAGATACTATCAATAAAATAAAAAGATAATCCATAGAATGGGAGAAAATATTTGTAAATAATAGATAAAAACTTTTATCCAGAATATATAGAGAATTCTTACAACTCAGCAATAAAAAGACAAATAACTAATTTTAAAGTGAGCAAAGGATCTGAACAGATTTTTATTCAAAGAAGACAGACAAATGGCTAATAGGCACATGAAAAGATGTTCAACATCCTCAGTCATTAGAGAAATGCAAATCCACCCAAATTTTTAACATCCACGCGAAAGCAGCTCTCCAGTTCTAAATATTCCCCTTTGCTGTGCTAAGTGGCACTTTGTTTTGTTTATCCTAAGGTTTCCTTGTTCAAGTGTTAGACCTTGCTTCTTTCTTCTAATATTTCAAGATCTTTTGACCAAATATGGGCTTACCATGTTGCTTTCATTAGTAGATTCAATAGATCTGAATCCTAATTGTATAATAGAGTCACCCAAATTAAGTCCAAATTTCTGAGAGTGGAAACTTGACATCAACATTTTAACCTTCCTAAGGTGATTTGAATGTGCACTCAAGGTTGAGAACCGCTCTGTATTCTCATTTGACCTTAACCAGTTACAGAATTGTAGTATTTTGAGTCTGGCTTTATAGCAGGCTGCTCCTTCCCACAGAAGGGCTCTTGTCTGCTTCTGTTGCTCCTTCTCCTCAACTACTTTGTTTAATTCTGTCTTTTGAGATGTAGTGATCACTGATGATCAAGTGTGGACATATCCTGGTTTTAAGTAAGAACAATATGTATCTGGCAAGGCATCAGCAACCTAGAAGAGGTGGAGTTATGAGAAATTAAAGAAAAATTGTGTCTCTCAAGTGTACCCTACCAGTTACTAATGGGATCTCCAGTCTCTCTAGTGGATCTCCTAGTGATGATGGGAGTCTCTTGGGTTTCTCCAACGTGTTCATGAACAATTCTCCCAGCTTCTTCATGGTGTTACAGTCTTAGTTGATGCTTGCTTTGAGATTTTCCTTTTTGTTAGCTATGAGCAGGTACTTGCCCTCTCCCTACAATTTTTATGTGTGAGGCCCCCTACTCAAGGCTCAGGATACAGTGGTGAACATGGCAGGCACTATTCCTGCCCTCAAGGAGGGTACAATCTAGCAGATTAGATTTACTCTCTGTATTATATGAATTTATTCATGTCACTCAACAAAGCTATAACATAGTAAAGTTTTCCAAGCAATTTCTTATATATTTCCCTTATAAATGTATTAGGGATATTGTATAAATTCTCAGGCTCATTCATATTCTTCATATCTGTGGAATGAATCCTTCTATAACCACCAACATCTCACCCAGATCTAAAGACCTGTCACCTGGGGTGGGAGCTATGATTGGAAGAGCCTTTAGGTTTTAACCATAGACTCAGTTCATTCTAGGAAACATGTCCTTGTTCCATCTTTGGAGAGACAGGAATAAGAAAAAGACCATCAGCCTTGGTTACACCCAGGAGGAAGAGACAGTTAAAGATGGGAGATGTTCTTGAGTGCTTGAGGACAATGAGGGTCAGTGAGAGAACCCACCAAGGATTTTCAGGGGTCAATCAACTTCATTAAAATGGTGTGTGTGTGTGTGTGTGTGTGTGTGTGTGTGTGTGTACATGTGTCCATGTGTGGTGGAGGCCACAGGAGGGATTAGATTTTGCTCACCAGTGCATCATCACATTCTTTCATGTCAACAAAAGAGAAAACAGAGAAACCTGTTGCAAAGCAGGTTGTAATTAATGAGGTAACAGAATGGTTTTGACCAATTATGGTGTAGGCAGGATATTTTCTCATGACATATGAGGAGGGACACTTATGCCTTAATCTCATCAGTTACACTCCAAAGTGTAGGATGGGCTGCCAATGAGTAGGTTTTATTTGGGCAACTCCTTCAACTCCCAATTGGTGGATTTTGTCATTGAGCGAAGCACTTCCTGAAATGAATTTCTGTGGAGAAATAGAAGCTATAAACCCCAACAAAAACAAATACAACTGGACTCACACGTCCTGATTTCAATTCAACATACACAAGGCTGTCACAGTACTGGCATAAGGACAGACATATCCCTGGTCTTTAATTGCAGGATCTTGGGTCTGAGAATTGACTGTGAATGTTATTTGTAAAAATGTCTTTTAAAGGGTTTACAGATGTCAGGAAGGGACTTTTTGAGTTCTATTAGCTGTTCCCCTTCCTTTTGCACAGGATAGTTTACTGGTGCAGTTAAAAGTATAGACTGTGTGTATGCTGGTGACCTTGAACAACTTTATCTGACCTTTCTAATTCTTCAGTTTTCTCATCAGTAACATGATGAAAATGATGTCTACCTTATTGAGTTATGAAGATTTAATGAGCTGATATCTGTAAATTGATAAGAACAGTACCCAATGTATATAAAGTGTTAGGTACTTGTTTTGTCAGCCTTTTCACAGCTGTATTTAAAGTGCCCTACCAGCACAATTGTAGAGAAGGAAAGGTTTGTTTGGGGGCTCACAGTTTCAGAGGTTTCAGTCCATAGACAGCAGACTCTATTCCTTGGGGCTCAAAGTGAGGCAGAATATCATGGCAAAAGAGCATGGTGGAGGGAAGCAGCTCATGTGATGATCAGAAAGCAAAGGGAGAGAGACTTCAATGGCTATATACAAAATATATACCCCAAAGCCATGCTCCTAAAGCCCACCTCCTCTAGCCACACCCTACCTGCCTTCAGTTAATCCCTATCAAGGGATTAATTGACAGATTGGGTTAGGACTCTCAAAACCCAACCATTTTTCCTCTGAACCTCCTTGCATTGTCTCACATATGAACTTTTAGGGGACCCCCCTCACATCCAAACCATAGCAGTACTAGTGTTTAGTTGATAATTAGGGAAGGTCTCTGCTCAGTTCAACACAAGGAAATCCATCCTGTTCAAAATTGACTCAAAAGGAGGGATTCCCTAATTCCCTACATCCCTTCCAAAAGCTTATCAAGTCCCTGTTGTATCCAGAGTCCTATGCTAGGCGTTCAAAGATATAAAAGGCAAATGTTCTGAATGTCAGAGTTTAGGGAAGGATTGGTAGAGGAGTAGATCTTTAGCTGGATGGGACTTAGACAAGCAGAGAGAACGTTCCATGCAGGAGTAACTATATGAGCAAAGGTACTAAGTGAGCATTAGTTTGGGAATAGCTTTGGCTAAAGAGGAGTTGCTATATTTTGGGTCTTAAATGTCCCCCAAAGGTCTATGTGTTAAAGGCTTGGACTACAGCCTATGGCACTATGGGAGGTGGTGGAACCTTTAAGAAGTGGGACCTTTTAGGAGGAACTTAGGTCATTGGGAACATGCCCCTGAAGGGCATACTAGGACCCCAGGCCCTTCTCTCTCTTGTTTCCTGGTCACCTTTGGTGAGCAGCTTCCTCCACCATGTGCTCCCATCAGGGTGTGCTGCCTTGCCAGAGGCCAAAAGCGATGGAGCTCACTGACCATGGACAGAAACCTCCGAAACTATGAGCTCAAACAAACCTTACCTCTTTTTAAGTTAATTTATCTCAAGTATTGTTTAGAACAGTTGAAATATGACAAACACCAGAGTGTTCTTACTGGGTGGAGAATTAGGCAGCAGAAATATGTAAAAACCAGATATAGAATTCTTTGAATGCCATATTGTTCTGTAAGCCTCCACACAATGGACATTTTATAGCAGCACTGTGACCAGATCAATAAAAATTTTATGAATTTTATGACATTTACTTATAGCAGCAAAATCCCATTCACACACTCACCCATCCATTCATCTACTTAAGCTCCCATCCATCCACCCATCCATCTACCCATCCACTCATCTACCCACCCATCCATATATTCATCCATCCATGCCTGTATTCAGTCAGTCACACATCCGCCCATCCACCCATCTACTAATCCATTGTCCATTCCTCCCTTCATCTGCCCACTCATTCATTTATCCTTCCCCTGACACTCCATTTATCCTCACTATAGCCAGAGTGATCTTTACAATGTAATATTAATCACATTGTGCTGCTGCTTAAAATCCTTTAAGGTTGTTATAAATCAGGATCCCTGCATATTAGCAGTGAGATTTGGGGGTGGTTACAGGGTTAGGGAGAGATGTTAGAAGTAGAAAGGAGAACAATACCAAAGGCCAAAGATAAGAAAAAGCAGGTCACCCTCTGGGATGTATAGGTAGTTTATTCTCCCTGAAGTGTGTGAGTGTGTGTGTGTGTGTGTGTGAGACTGGGGAGTGACAAGCAGGAGAACATATGTGATAGGTTGATAAGAAAGATGAGTAAGGGACTCATAGGTCATGTCAAGTATTTGTCAAGACTTTACAGGTCAAATATTTGCTATAATTCAAAAAGTTACTTTCAGTGCCCACAAGCCCCACCACATAGGTGGCCACCTATTTGAACTCTGGGTGATAAGGAAGCATGAGGAGGGGAGCAGTCTTCATTCTCAGAAGTTCAGTAATCCAAAACAGCCAATCCCAGAGGTTGATGGCACAGGACCAGACAAATGACTGATTTCCCCCCTGGCATCTCCCCATCTTCCTTGCCCATGGGCAGATACCTACTCCTCTCTTCTAGATGAGCCTCAAAGCTCACATTCTCTGGAGGCCTTTCCTGATAGCTCTAGGCAGAGCTAAGGACTTTGGCTTTTATAGATTCTTGTTTATACTCAGCTCTTTTCCCATTCCTAAAATTGCCTTCTCATTGTCCTACCTTCCTTTCACATTAGCCTTCCTTTCTTGTGAACACCCAGGGCTTGATGGAAAGGATTGTGTTCTGTTTGGCCTGTTTTCTCAATATTTTATGCAATGCCTAGCAAGTTAAATGATTCTGGAATGAATGAACAGGAATATGAAATATTATATATAATAGCCCCACCCTCCCTGGGAATGGCCAGGTGTGTGCTCAGAATGTGATGGTGAGTGAAATGCAGGGAGGGGCACAAATGCAGGAGTAAGGCAGAGAGTGAATGAGGGTGGAGTGAAGGAGCAGTCTAGACAGGAAGGCAGGAGCCAGACCATGGAAGGTCCTGTTTGCCAACCTAGACAATTTGGTCCTGATCCAAAGAAGAGTGGAAAGCCATTGGTTGGGAGTAACTTGGTCAGTAACTCAAGCTGTAGTGTGAGCCAAGGATGGGAAGAAAGCAATATTAGTGGCAGGGAGGCCAGTAGCTTTTGTCCAGGTATGAGGTAAGGATACAAACTGTGGTGATGTCATGATCAGGAAAGGAATTTTGGGTATTGTGGGGAGAAGGGCTGTTTTTGAGCTAAGACTTTAAGATAAGTAGGGCTGAGGAAGCAGATTTGCAAATGGTTCTTTTTGTGTGTATGTGTGTGTGGTGCTGTTGATTGAACTCAAAACCTCACACATGCTAGGCAGATGCTCTACCACTGACTGTATCTGCAGTCTTTTTTATTTTTATTTTTGAAGGTCCTGGAGATTGAACCCATTGCCTAGTCCATGCTAGGCAAGTGGTCTGCCACTGAGCTCCATCCCCAGTCCCTCAAACTGTTCTTTTTGTGAGGATGGAACTGGAAAGTCATCCTTCTATTAGTTTGACTAGGGACAGAAGCTGAGGAAGATGCTGTTCAGCACGACCTTATTGGGCAAGGGGTGGGGTGCTCAGCAGGGTCATTGAGTCCAAATTGTCAGCCTTGTAGCCTCAAAGTTTGACTGACCTGGGTCAAATTCTTGAAGAAAAGTAGGGCAAGACTCAGCATAAATACTGGTTCAAAATGAAATGAAATCTACTCATTCTAGGATACAGATAGTCTTCAACTTGCAATGGAATCACATCCCAATAAACTCATCATTTTAAGTTGAAATATTGTTAGGTCAGAAATACATTTAGTACACCTCACCTTCCAACCTTACATGTTTTTAAGCTCTTACATTAGCCTGTGGTTGGGCAAAATAATCTAACACAAAGTCTCTTTTATAATCAAGCACTGAATATTTCATGCAATTTGTTGAATGTTATACTAAAAGTGAGAACAGAATGATTGTATGGGTATGCTTTCACAACATTGTAAAGGTGAAAAATTTTAACTTGATTGATCACGAGTCAGGAACCATCTGTACTTGCAGAGGGTTCCAGGGTGAGACCTTCAAATCTGAAAGTTCCCAGGTCTCTCTGAGGCTCTCAAGAGGGTCTTCCTGTCAGTAAGACACTACTACCTGGATCTCATTCTTGATCTGGGAGAGTATAGATGCTCTGTTTCCCCCAGGCAGAATAGGTGCTTTGTCTCCCCCAGGGCAGCGCTGGGCCTACCTGGAAGTAGTGACCCTGAAATGTGATGATGGAATCTATTCTTTTTTCCTGTGCCTTTTGTATTCCACCCATCAGTGTTTAGCAATGAGACTAATAATGCCAAGAGGGAAACTCTGAGGGAAACCCCTGCTGCTTGAGCTTCCTCCAGAAACCTCTCACAGTTCTTTCTCTGGGAGGCTCTGGAAACCTCCTAGGGCTTGATGACTCACCTTCACCTTCATCCTTGAGCTCACTTCCTGTCTGTCTTTGCCCAGCATGGCCATGCCTTGCTCCTGACTCTGTTTCTGGTCTCTTTTGTCATAACTACTACTTGAGCTTTTTCTTACTCTCACTAGTCCTCCAGTGAGAAAGCAAGAAGTTCCTACCCTTCTCACCTTCTTCTAATCTTGTGTGGTGAACTTGAAGATTCCTACCAACTGTCTGAGGAGGGCAGCATGAGTTGAAGGGCCCAGACGGAACTCCTGCCCTCACAGCATCGTGGTGCCGCAGAGATGACACTTTCAGATTAAGACCTCTGCCCTGTTAGCCTGTGGGCCTAGTGACGTCTGTAGAGCTTGCTAATGTTTTAAAAATGCTGTTCACTTGTATTATCTGAGGATGTTAGCATGGGCTCTTTGCTTCTTGGTGTAAATTAGTTTTTTGGACAAGATAGCCTGTAGTTAAATGAAAGAATGGGTGTGGGAAGACCCTGATGACTAATGGGAAAGTGGAGGGATAGAAAAAGTGGGACCAAAATTGGGGAGGGGATTAGGCAAACTCTGGGAAGGAGAATGGTGAAAGGGCAGGCAGTGAGAGCACTCTGGAAAAGGGCTTTGTCTGATTTTTTTCATCGAGATTCAGGCCTCTACCTTTAGCCTGTGTTCACTTCTTTTAAAAATCTCTGATCTTGCTTATTCATCTGCCTCTGTAGAGCAATCTGAGGTATCTGCAGCCCTCCTAGGTGTGAAAGCTGGAGTCATACCCAACTAGAAGGGACAGGGCCTTTCCTGGGGGCTGAAATAAAATAGCTCTAAGACTGTAGAGGATAAAAATCTGTGTGGTGGTCTCAGATGAGTAGGAAATCAGTTTCCTTGGATCAATGAGTGGGATAAATAGCCAGTACTTCTCCTACCTGATCTGGGAAATTACCAGGAGTAAGTGGATGGAAAATAGGCAGGTAGGTGGGAAGGTCAGGGACTTGGAGCAGAACAGCTGGATGGAGCAGAGAAATCAGGGTAGGAAGAGGCAGATGAAGGGGCAGTCACTTGAGTCCTGAAGGAGGATTTGGTAATTATTCCTTGCATTTTCTGTAGCTCATGTACTCCCAAGGAATTTTCATTTTTCTTGCTGTATCATTACACTCACCCTATAAGGAAAGGGTGCAATAATGACTCCGCCTCCAACCCTAGAATTAAAAACTAAGCTCAAAGAAAATATATTCTTTCTCCAAAATTATAGTAACATCATGACTAGGAGCCAAGGATACCCTGGGCTGAGCATGGGGTTTGCCTTGTGGCACAGGGTGCAAGTCCTTGGAGAGCTGTAGAGCGGGAGGGGAGAACAAAGGGGTGAAATGGACCCAGTGCTTCTTCACGGGTGGTAACACCTACCCTTGTGTTCCCCCATGCAGTCCCAAATCAGTTTGAGATTTACTGTTTGCTCTTTTCTTGCCCTGAGAAAAGACTATCAACTTGTGACCATTCTGAGAGAGGCTGCCCAGGCCTCCAAAGAGCAGGTCAAGACCAGAACACTGCCTTCTCATTTCTTCCTCACTCTCTGAAAGTGTAAACCCTCTTACAAAGTGTGTCTGTGGAACCATGATGCTTCAAGGTCTCCATAAATGGAGCAAATAAGAGTATTCAGAAACACATTATTTTCAGAGACGGGGGAATGGGAAGGAGAGCAGAACAGCATTGGAGAACACAGCTGTTCCTTTGTGTCCACAGGGCCGATTGGTTCCAGACTGTCCACAGTTACTAAAATCCATGGGTACTCAGCCCAATATATAAAATGGTGTAGTGTTTGCATAGAATCTACACATATCCCCCATATGCTTGAAATTTCTATGTACTTATAATACCTAGTAAAATGTTAATGCTGTGTACATATGGTTAGACTATATTATTTAGGAAATACTGACAAGAAAAATAAGTCTGTATATGTTCAGTGTGGGAAGTCATCCTTGTTAAGCAGAATCAGACTAGGTTCAGCCATGGGACACAGAGGCCTGGCTCCCAGGAACTAACAGCCGCGGAGGTCTGTCCCAGATTGCCGGGAAGCATGTGGCGCTTCTTGAGAGTGGTTCCCTCTCTCCTTCTGGAATAGTCCCCCTAAGAGAATGGCTCCCCTAATTCCATTCTATCCTGTCCATCACAGAAGGAGCTCCTCCTGGTCTTGCCCCCTTTACCTGTGTGTTATAAATAAAAGAGAGTTGGGCTACTCCAGGTTGTTGCTGTTAGAGGCCAGAGCTGGTATGGCCAGACCCGTCACACCCCCTCTCATTTAAAAAGAGTATTGGCTCTTGTGTGTTATTTGAGTAGACAAGTTTATGGGTAATTGATTGATAAACAGCCAACATCATCCTCTGGCAGTTAACCCTTTTCTCATCCCCCCCCAGTTTAGTACAGATGCAGCCCCCACAAATATTTTGATCTGTGTTTGGTTGAATCTAAGGTTGTGGGACCTGTGGATGTGGAGTGTGGACTGTGTATGGGCCACCTTTTAGTTCACAGTAATGACATTATACTCTGGCCATGGGGGAGCCATTTGAGTGGGGGAGTGGATTTAAAAGATGTATAATTTTAAAAGAACCCTCTGAGGGTGGAGGGGGGGGATGGAGTGGAAATTTTCTAATGACCAAAGTAGTATGTGGCTCACAAGTAGGTGAAGAGTACTGGGGGAGTGTGTTTGTCCATTTGCCTATACCATCTGAGCTGCAGGGGGGCATGGTGCCTGAAAGCAGGGCAGTATGGGTGGACCAGCAAGAGGGGAGCACTGAGGTGAAGCTGTGGGCAGGGCCTTGTTGTGCAGGGTCTCAGAAGGTTCTGTACAAGAGGCTGTCTTGGCCAGATTGACATGTTGTAAGGACCCCCTTACTGCCTTGTGGGGAACAGTAAGAGGGAGCAAGGATGACAGCAGGAGGACCTGTTAGGATGCCATTATCTCATCCAGGTGTTGAGGGTGAAAACTGGCACTAGGGCGGAGTCCTGGAGTGCAAAACAGATGTGCTTTGCAGATGTTCCAGGGGGAAAAGTCAGGATTATTGACAAATTGAATACAGGGTATAAGGGAAGGGGGTTATCAAGGATGTTCCTAGATTTCTGGCTTGTGGACTGATGGTAAGACGGAGCACTGATAGGAGTGGGGAACCCTGAAAAGGAATTCTGCTGGGAGAAGATCTCCACTTTGGTTTTGGGTATATTGACTTTGAGGGGCTCTGAAACATCCAAGTGCGGAAGCCAAGAAGGCAGAGCAATGTGTGCAGCTGGGGCCTAAAGGAGGGAGTAAGCGTTACAGGTAGAACTTGAGAGTCATCGGCCTCAGATGGTAATGACAGTCTCAGGGGTGGATTAGAGAAACGAGGGAAACAGTGAGAGTGTTGAAAGGCCCCAGGTCCAAGCCTTGGGGAAATTCATCTCATTGATACAAAGATGGGTAAGTCACACTCTCTGCCCTCATGACTCCCATAGCCATGAACACTCAGGGATCTCTTGTTCAAGACAGCAAGAATAGCAATTGAAAGATTATTTCCAAATGGGCTAACACGTGCTGTGCACAATGGCCTTGACTTCTTGTAGACCTCAATTCACTTCATCGAAGCTTCTGAGGGAGACCTCTAGGAGTGTGACCTCCTGGCCCATCCTTCCTGATGGCCAGGCTGCACCCACACACCTCAGCCTTCTCTTGTGCTGCAAGCCAGCTCTCTGGTCTTCCCACATTGGTGTCATGATTACTTGGAATGCCTTTCTAGAGCAGGATGAGTGAACTGTATGTTGTGCTCTAAATTCTGGGGAGTGGAGAGGATGCTATGAAAGCAGACCCCCTGACAGCTGTGAGACATGTGGCAGAGAGCAAGCAGAAGGAGTGGCCAGGATGGCTAGTGGGGCTCTTGGATATCAGCCTCAAGTCCCAGGTGGCCCCTTTAGGGGATGGTGACTCCTGTACAGTGGCCTGACCAAAGCTGTGGTTTGCCTCTGAGTCTGAGCTACCCTGATTCACAGTTATGGATTGAAGACAACTGCCAAGGAAGGGTGGTCTTGGAGGGAGTGTCATCCTCATCACCTGCCCAGTTACACATCTGCACAGCCTTGGGTTTTTCAGACCAGAGGTTTTGCGTGTTTCTGTAGGGAAGAGTCCTTGTGTTCCAAGTTCTGCCCTGGGCCTAGTTGGGGAGTAGGTATGCAGAGAGGCACAAGGGAAGCAGCCTCTCTCTAGTGTTGTGAGCTGGAGGACCTCCATTGCCCTGCTGGCACACATGCCCTTTGCTGTCCTGCCTTGATTTTCAGAAGCTACCTACCCCTTAAGAACAGCTCTGGGCTCAATTCCTCCTGCATTGATTTCCTGCCCATGATACAGACAAGCGCCCACACTATAGAAATAAGTTATGGAAACTTTATCCTGCTGGTTACAATTGTTTCCAGCACGCAGCTCTGTCTTCATAAAGAGATTATGTTTCTCAAGTGCAGGGACCGAATGTTCTGGGCTCCCTGGAACTGTCCAGCAGAGAGCTGAGCACAGAAGGGGCTGCTGCACTGGTTAGGAAGAGATCCAAAGCTGTTTCAAGAGACCCAGCATAGCTGCTTTCTGTTGGTTCATTTATTCATTCATCCATTCACTCATTCAGGAGGTGCTTGGGAATGAGCTGGATGTCTAAGGTGTTATTTCTGCTTACATAGAGCTTAAAAAGAAAATGGGAAGAATAATTATAATTACCACCTTTTATTGCCTGCTCAGAGGCTAATCACTGTTCTGAATGCTTTTTTTTTTTTTTGGTCATTAATTTTTATTTATTTATTTTTTATTGGTTTACACCATCTGGATGCTTTGAATGCATTCTTTTCTTCTTGTTCTCACTTGGATCCTGCAAGTTTGGGATTCTCCTTTTACAGCTGAAGAGACAGGCTCAGAGGTCACAGTGCTACTGAGTGGCAAAGCTGAGGTTTAGGGCTGGGTATACTGGCATGCTGCTTTGCTACAGAGTATTTCTCAGAGATGGGACTAGATTCAGCCTGATGGACTCATGTGTCCTCTATGCAAAGTGGAGCTGCAGTGTTCCATCTCTCATCCCCTCTATTTCTAACATTCTGCAATTCCATCCCCTGTAGGGGTCTTTTCCCTCCAGCGGGCAACATCAGGAATTTTCTGAAAAACCCTATACTCTCACTGCAGGTTGTTGGAAGGCTTGTTCAGTGAGGGCTGAGAAAGGACTGTGGGACTCTAAGGTCTTGGCTTAGGCATCAGGTACAAGAGGACCCCTCAAGAGTTTTGGAGGATGGCCCTGTCCAGAGGATGCCTCTGCTCTAAGTAGGCCCATCCTTTGGGTGTCCTCGCTTTCTCTGTGGGAGTGTGCTGCTTGCCTTGCTTTCCTGGGAGAAGCCCTAAGGCCTAAACCACTCTCAGTTCAAGCATAAGTCATTGTCATCAATTCAGACGGTGCCTCCTGATACTGCCTGCCTGATACAGCCACCTCTCTCTCTTCTTATCCCAGACAGTGGACACCATGGCCAGCCCCCATGCTCCAAAGTAGAAAGTAAGGACAGGGTCTCAGTGGTGGACTGCTTGCCTAACATGTGCCAGACCCTGGGGTTCGATCCCTTTTCCATGTGTGCGTGTGCACCCCACAGCCTCACCCCCAGAGGAGAGATTACAATTGGAAGGAGCTTCCAATGGCAGCTGGAGACCTGTGTGTGTGTGTGTGTGTGTGTGTGTGTGTGTGTGTGGTGGGGGTTTCCTACTTCCTTTTACTACTCTGTGGCCTACATGAACTTCGTTAACTAAGGCTGAAAGAAAACATGAGCCATTTTCTTAGGGTCATGGAGGTTTTCCTCCTCAGTGCCTCAGTTTCTCAGCACCTTGTGTTTCCCTTCATCTGAAGTTGTTTTGCCCTCTTGTCTTTCCTTCTCATAGATCTCCCTCTGCTTCCTGGCTCTCCACGCAGGCTGAGCCCTCGATCAGTGGTCAGAGGGGGCCGGGGCCCCAGAAGTGGACAGCAATACCTCAAAGTGCCAGGTCCCCAGATCCAGAGTCCACACGGCAGTTCCAAAGGAGACTCTGGCCAGGCCTCCAGTGGAGAAAGCCCCCACAGAAGCTCTGTGAGTACTGGGTGGGGAGTGGGCCCACCCTGACAGGCCCTAAGGGAGCCTGTTTCCTGGGGGTTCTTCCAGTTGGGGGCTGATGTGTGTACCTGTGTGAAACCCTGGGGTTTTATTAGGGTAATTTTCTCTTCTTCCTCCAAGTGAGGCAATTCCCAGCAACAGTGATTCTCTTGATTAGGAGAGGGTCCAGATAGAAGGTGTGGGAGGCCAGGTGATCCCACCTGTCAGTCTGCAGACTCCCTGGCTCTCTTCCCCCAGGCCCGAGGAACCTGTCTTCTCTGCCTCTGTGGTTCTGAGCCTCTCCCCTGTGCCTGGCATTTCATCTGGTTGCCTGGGTGACCTCTCAGGTGGCTGCAGAGGCAGCTGGGTATCAAACCAGTAAAAAACAGGGAAACACCCAAGGGAGGGAGGCAGGTCTTGGCCCTGCTCCGCCTTGTTCTCTCTCCTCCTCTTCTTTCTACCTCTCAGTCTGGAGTAGAAGAGAGAAGGAGCCAGTTCCTCCTGCTGCTGTCATTGGCTGCTGCCATTGACAGGGTCCTCACCAGTGACTGAAAAGGAGGAGGAAGAAGAGGATGTGGGCCTGTGAAGGGCAGAGTGTGGAGTGAATTCCTGTGGGTGGGCCAGGTGACTAGAAATTGGCCTTTGTTCCAATGGATCCAGAGAATCTGCCTGTGAGTATTCTCTGTGTGTGACTGCATAGAGTGTTTGCAGGCCAATGTGCAGATCTGCAAGGAGGTGAATGTGTGTGGGTGTGTCATAGCACACGTGAAAGGGACATGCATGTGTTTGTAGATACCTTTGTGTGTGTGCAGAAGTGGTGGTGCAGGGAGATGTGAGTGGAGGTGACTGTGTGTGTTTGCAGGTGCTTGTGTGTAAGCACATGCAGGAGTGGGTGTGTGGTTGGGGGCAGGCAGTGTGGATGTGCTGGGGTTTGCTGCTGCTGCTGTGTGTAGTCTGTGTGAGGACAGCAGTGTGTGTGAAGGCACTGATGTCCAGACTGTAGATGTGTGGGTGGAGGGTTGTGTGGACTGTGTGACAGATGAACTCAGGCTGCTCTGTTCTTGCACTGGGGCAGTCAAGGCCTCTGGAACTGAGGGACTTGCTTCCTAGTCTACTTCCCGCTCCCTGAGCACAAGGGCAGCCATCTCCACTCCACTCACTGGAACTCACAATCCCTGTCCTATTTTCTCTGGCCAGGTCATCAATAACTACTTAGATGCCAACGAGCCTGTGTCTTCAGAGGCCCGTCTGAGCCGCATGCACTTCCACGACAACCAGAGGAAGGTGGACTATGTGCTCGCCTACCACTACCGGAAACGCGGGGCACACCTGGGCCAAGGCTCTCCTGGTCACTCGCTGGCTGTCATCTCCAATGGGGAGACAAACAAGGAACACCATGCCAGGGGCCCTGGTGACATTGAACTGGGGCCACTTGATGCCCTGGAGGAGGAGAGGAGGGAGCAGCGGGAGGAGTTTGAGCACAACCTGATGGCTGCCGGGCTGGAGCTTGAGAAAGACTTGGAGGTAAGGCTGTCCAAGGCAAGGGTCTTGGGGCAGAATGGGCTCTTGGTAGTCAGTGCCACCTGCAGGGAGCCTTGGCTTTGTCCTGGAAGATGGCAGTTTTAAAAAAATAAATCTGGTTGGAAAACCAATTTTCTTTCCCAAAGTCTTGGTATTGCTGGTACCTCTGTCTAGGCAATTCCAGGTGGTAGTGGGATGGCAATACTCCCAGGGACTGCTCCCAGCCTGCTCCCAGGGACTTGGCCTGGTTAGAGATTGAGGGCAAGGCATTGCTTTCTGAATCTCTCTCCTGGAATCCTAAAAGTTCCATCTGAAGGCCTACTCCATAATGGTTTCCTTGGGCTGAACACCTGGTTTGCCTGCTGAACTTTGGATCTAAATTCCTCTGTAGAAATAAAGGGATCTTCTTTATTAAGGATAGTGTCTGTTCTGGCCCCCTGAAGGAGCTGACATGGGACATTTTGGGGAATTGATAGGACATATTCTACCAACTTGTAAGCTATATATACCTCTGGTCAGTAGACAATCCAAGAGAATCCAATTCTTCCACATATCCATTCTTCCTTCTTTCCATCCATCCATCCATCCATCCATCCACTTAGCTATCCATTTATCCATGCTGATGGTTTAAAAATGATCTGTCGCTGGGCGTGGTGGCGCATGCCTGTAATCCAAGCGACTTGGGTGGCTGAGTCAGGAGGATCGCGAGTTCAAAGCCAGCCTCAGCAACTTAGCGAGGCCCTAAGCAACTCAGTGAG
>JAJEJO010003775.1:13502-200300 GCA_020662805.1 Glaucomys volans | reverse complement strand
TTATCTCCTTCCAAACATCTTCCCTAAGCATGCTGGACAACATACCTTCTCTCCTGTCATTCTCTGTCCCTTGCCTCTGTTTTGTTTTTCTTTACCTCACTTCTCCCTGCTACTTACAGTAACATGATAGATTTGTTCATTTATCTATTTATTTATTTAACCTGTGTCTCCACTAGCTCCATGAAAGCAGGGATCTTGTTGAGTTCATTGCTGCATTCCTACCACTTAATATAGGATCTGGCATATACTAGATGCTTAACAAATGTTGAGTAAATGAGTGACTTCTCTGAGTATCAGGTCCCTTATCTGTAAAATAATAGATGCCTTGCTGAATGGTGGTTTGTGCAATGTTTGGTGCACAGTAGGTACTCAATAAGTGCTCATTATAATTATTTTAAAGGTGTTATGCTTAAGGTTCAGCTGTAATCTGTTTTGTAAGAACTCCCAGAGATCATTCCTTTCTTCCTGTGTCCCCTGGTGGAGGCCTGTGTTTGGGCTCATGTCCTTTTGGTGCCAATCTATGCTGCTTATCCAGACCTCTCAGGCAGGAGATGTTCCTTTGGGGCTGGCCTTCCCTTTAGTAGGCTGAGTGGGCTCCCTTGCTCTGAGGGTGCTGATTTTCACTTTTTGAAACCCAAAGTTTACTTGGTGCCTCCATTTGGAGTCTGGCAAGAAGGTCTCTCCAAGGTAGTGGTATGTTCTGAGGGTCACGCAAAGAGTTCTTGGCTCTCACCATCACTGTGGGAGCTGTAGTCTACCTGCCCTTTGTGGGGTCTCAGAGAGTGGAGGTCAGGGCTTTGCTCAGGACTCAGTTGGGAAATGGCATGTGTCAGGCTCAAGAGGGTGATCTCCGAGGGCTGATTGATAGTTCAGATCCTAGGTCTGGCTTCTACCAGCCTTGGGACTTTGGCTCGGTTACATGATCCTTTTGAGTTGAAGTTTGCTTGTCAGTAAAGACGGAATAATACATTCTTCACTAGGTTGTTATGGAGATGAGATAAGGCAACTAACTATTTAGTAACCATGAGTGTTACTGCTGTTATTATTATTATTTAGAGTTGCCAGGTTTGGTAAATAAAAATGCAGGGTGCCTAGTTAAATGTGAATTTCAGAACAACAAAGAATTACTTCTTGCTGGGTAAGGTGGTGCATGCCTGTAATCCCAGCACCTTGAGAGGCTGAGGCAGGTGGATCACAAATTCAAAGCCAACCTGAGCAATAAGCAAGGCACTAAGTAACTCAGTGAGATCCTGTCTCTAAGTAAGACACAAAACAGAGTTGGAGATGTGGCTCAGTGGTCAAGTGCCCCTGAGTTCAAATCCCTGGTATGCCCCACCCCCCAAAAAAGAATAACTTCTTTAGCAAGAAAATGCCCTATACAATATTGGGGATGTGCTTATACTAAAAAATTTTTAGTGTTGATCTGAAATTCAAATGGGACTGTCCTGGCCCCTCTCACTGTTCCTGCTAGTGTCTCTGTTTGTCTTCCCTGCTCTCTAGCATGTTTCACTTTGGATGCTCCTAGATATTCCTGGCTTTGGCCAGGAATCAGGAGGATGCAGGGTAGCTCTGGGGCTGACTGTCCTTAGATGGGAGCATGCATCATGTCCTGGATTGTTGTTCCTGTTGTATAAACCACCCAAAGCTCCTCCCTCCCAGGTCTCGCCCCTGACTTCAAGGCCCTCTTACCTCTCCTCCTTCATGAGGACTCCAGGTTGATCAACCTCCCCCAGACCCCTCTGTTATCACAGCCTCCACCACTCATGGGGCCATCTTGACCTACTGTCTTGCAGGATTCTCTATTTTCTCGAAAGTAATTGTTATGATGCTGTTGGGACCTCACAGTGAAGAGTTAGTTGTCCTTCTCGACCATGGCACATGGTCTTTGGCACATTATCTTTGATCTGCAAAGGAACCTCTTGTTTCTGCAAACATGCCCCTTACTCTTCACTGCCTACTCTCTCCACAGGCAGTCATTCCAGTGTGTCATGGTTCTGGAAAATGTATAGCACTGCTTTTGCTGTATGCAATTTTGTTTTTCATTTTAAAAATAGACGTCATTATTTTGAATAGTTTTAGAATTACAGAAAAGAAAAGGAATAGTACAGAGAGTTCCTATACACCTACCCTGTGTACCCAGTTTCCCCTCTTATTAGCATCTTACATTTGTATGGATCCTTTGTTACAATTAAGGAATCAATACTGATACATTATAATTAACATCCATGCTTTATTCATATTTCCTTAGTTCTTATTTTTATTTATTTATTTTGTGGTACTGGGAATTGAACCCAGAGACCCTCTACCACTGAACCATGCCCACAACCCTATTTACTTTTGAGGCAGGGTCTCCCTTAGTTGCTGAGGCTGGCCTTGAACTTGTAATACGCCTGCCTCAGACTCCCAAGTTGCTGGGATTGTACCATGCCTGCCTCCTTAGTTTTAAAACTCTCCTTTATTCTAGAATGCCAGTCAGGACAGCTTATTACATTTAGCAGTCATGTCCCTTTAGGCTCCTCTTTGTGGTGACAGTTTCTCAGAGCTATAAGTATTTTAAATTTATATAAAAGCATTCTATTTTATAGCTCATTGTTTCCTTTTTTTCTCTCAGCACTATGATTTTCAGGCCCTTCACATTCTGTACGTACATCTGTCCATTATTTCTAATGGGTAAGCAGTTTGCAGCCACCACAATTTACTGAATCATTCCCTGATACTAAGGGGCCCTTAGATGTGCCACCCAAACAGGGCTGGGAATGGCTTGTCACCTCCTTCAGGACTGGCCTTCCATGATCTTCTTGGTCTCCCTCCCTTCTTCAGTAGCATCTTTGTGCTAAATACTGGTTGGGGATTCATCAGCTGGGACTTGTGAAGTTCTGAACGACTCTTCTCCATGTCAAGGTGCTTGGCCTTGGCCTTGAGCAGCAGCTGCCTGACTGCAACTGGCAACAGCTGATAAGCAGGTGCAGCCCTACCTGCTCAGCTTTCCCCACCTTTTGGGTGGGTCTGTCTTGGGCTGTGATTTCACTTTGGCTTTAAGGCAAATGGAGAGGAAACAGGGTCTCTGCCAGAGACACATTGAAAATTATTCATTTAGCCTTTCACATCAGAAGAATTTTGCATCCACCAAACTTTGAATATCACAGAATTCATTTCCAGCCTTTGTTGATACCTGGGCATGCTTTTGACAGGAGGACAATTGGTGTGTACTTTCCACTTGGTGTTTTCATTTTTCATTCCTGGTGCATGTTTCCATGTATTGATATGTCTGTATTCATATTTTAAAGATTTTCCTGTATTTTATGAGATGACTGTGCTACAGTGTGCCTCTGTGTTCCCTTAGTTTTGGCATTTGATTAGAATTTCATTTGCAGACATCCCTGGAAATGCTTACAGGTGACAAAGACACTTGAACCCTTACTACCAATTCACATAATTGAGGGCCATTTCTTTGACGATGGGAAGCTAATTTAAGCCACTCAAGAAGTATACCCAGGCTTGAGCTTTCAGAGTGAGTTTCCTCTTGTCCTGCTGGGGCTGTGGAGGGGGTGAGCTAAATAGACCTCCTGGGACAGCTCTGGGAGCTCTGACCTTCCTACCTTCTTCCACTGTCTCCCAAACCCCTTGCCTTGACCCAAAGAGCCAGCAGGACAGGGGCAGAGGCTCAGATGCATGGGTCCCTCCAGAGAGGGAGGGAGGGGAGCCCCTAGAGCAAGGCATAGTGCTGTTCATGTGGGAGGCCAGGAGAAGGTGTTTGACCTTCTCCGGCCCTGCAGGCTCTGAAATCCCAGCAGGCCTGGCTCACTATTTCATTTTTGTGGGCAATGAGGTCTTTGACACTGGGAATGGAAGAGAATGCATTGAAAAAGAGGCCATGAACACTTGTTCAGGGTTAGCTGTCCTGGGATCTGGGCGTTAGAGAACTGGCAGCTTCTGGCAGAGAACTGGTGTGGCCTGGCCTCTTCAGCAGGCCATGGGCTATTTAGGCAGAGTCAGGCATGGAGAGGGCAGTGTGCCAGCTGAGAGGCCCCAGGACCATAGCTTCATTCAGCAGGCTAAGGTCTCCTCTCCCACTGGGAGTCAGGGGGGAAGGCAGGAGGGACACAAATCCTTCTTTCTCTGCAGAAAGGAAACCCCTTCCCCAAATCATAGACTGTCCCTAACACCCGACCCTGACCTGTGGGCCTGGCAGAGCCTGGACATCTGACACCTCAATCCAAAGCACCACACTGAGTCCAAGGACTACTTCTCACTTTCTTAAAACCAGCAGCCTCTGTTTCTTGACTTCTGTCATCACCCCCATTCTCAACTCCTTTCCAGGAACTCTTTTCTACAACTGATCAGACAACTGATAGGACCATCCATTGTCTAGGGCCTTTGGAATGAGGTGGTAGTGACTTTGGGAAATTCTTCTGTCTTTAGAGTTTTATTGTGGTTTGGATGTGAAGTGTCCCCCAAAAGCTCACGTGTGAGACAATGCAGAAAGGTTTGGAGGAGAAACAATTGGGTTATGAGAATCTTAACCCAATCAGTGAATTAATCCCCCTGATGGAATTGAGTGGTAATTGAAGGCAGGTAGAATGTGGTCAGAGGTGGTGGGTCATTGGGAGCGTGGCTTTGGGGTATATATTTGTATTTGGCAAGGGGAAATCTCTTCTCTATCTCTGTTTTCTGATCATCATGTGAGCCTCTTCCCTCTGCCACTCTTCTGCCATGATGTTCAGCCCTCACCTTGTCCCAAGGAATGAAGCCTGCTCTCTATCGACTGAGACCTCTGAAACTGTGAGCTTGTAAATAAACTTTTCCTCCTTTATAGTTGTTCTGGTCAGGTCTTTTACTCACAGCAGGGAAAAAGCTGACAAGTTTAATCTGTGCTTTTAAGGATGAAAATTGACTTTAGTATCTTCTGTGTGCCTCATAAGACACATTTTTGCTTTTACTCGGACTTAGGCTTCATGCATATCCTACATTACCATCTTTTTAAGGAGTTGAGGCTCAGAGAGGCTAAGTGACTTGGCCAAATTAACATTGCTACTAAGTGATCCAGCTGGGATTTGAAGCCCATCTGAGCTTCAGACCTCCTGGGATTTTTCTTATCCCAAGGAGAGTTGCCTGGAATTTCCGATTCCTTCCCAAAATTTGCAGAGCTTCTCTGTGGGGCCAGGAGCTATTTTTCCAAAGGGGGAAACATAAGGGGATACTTTGCCCTCCTTTTCCAGAGAAGCATATGGTGCCAGAGGAGCGAGCTACCAGACCCTAGGCTTTTTGGCCTATGGGAGGCTGCTCTGGCCTCTCTGAAGCACCAGGCCAGACTGGGAGAGCATCTCTTCATATGTGGTATAACCAACAGCTTCCTGGATGCAACCTTTAGACTTGCCTCTGTCTCTCATGTTCTTTCAGAGCTCATGTCTAACCAGCTCTTCCTCTTAGCATGCCCAATTCTTGCTTTGACTTTGCTTTCCTAGAGGAAACTAGGACTTTGAATCCTTAGCAAAACCTTACTGTTTAGTTTTCTATGGTGACAGTGTCCCCTGGAGTCTTCATGACCATTGTTTTGCCTGGGGCATCCACAGAAAGCAGGCTGTGGATGCCAGAGTGAGGGCAGTGGTGTATTTCTATGGGATGGGCATCGCTAGGCCCATGTTGACTCCATTATGAAATTAGTCTATCCACTCCTTAGGAGTAGGGTGGAGGTTGCATTCCTGGGAGGGGCCACAGCAAATGCAGGGGAAGTGATATGTGAATTTATAATAATGCCCCAGTCCACACTGCTCCTTGGTGACGGCTGCTGTGCTTTCATGAGTGTGGGTAGCAGCCACATTGCTGTCAACATGCACTAATGACTGGGGAGAATGTGATGATTTCCCTCTGGCCTTGGATGTGTTCCTGTCCCACTAACGTCCCTCCTCCAAGCAGCATCTGGAGCCTTGGGCTTCTCAACTGTCTCTCTTTCTTACCCCAAGGGATCTTCAGTAACACAACAAAGACAGCCCCTGTAGCCCTGCCCTTGGGACCACACAGCTGAGAGCTGAGCCACAGGTGGGCAGGCAGGATCAACTTTCATAGGGCGGGACTGGGGCAGCCTGGGGTGGGAGGCAGAAGAAAGCGAGGAAGGGGGTCAAGCCCCCCAAACCCAGGTAAGTGTCTATTTCCTTTTCTAAAGAGATGATGATGAGGATGAGGATGAGGATGATGATCATGATGATGATAATGATAATGATAACAACAACATGCATTCCCTCTTCTCATTTGATGTTCACTTCAGCAAATCCACTGAGGTTGGTGGAGTAGCTCTTGTCCCTTCCCATAGACCAGTGCCTTATTCAGCTGGAGAATAGCAGAGCTGGGCCTTGAAACCAGCTCTTCCAATTCCTACCCCTCCCATTCTCTTAAAATAACTCACCTGAGGGGTATTTGGTCTGTGTACTCACTCAGCCATGGAGATAAATAAGCATCGTCTAAGAATTGAATGAAACTGGGCAGTGGGTCTAGTGAAAAGCAGGCAATGGGAGGCAGGTTGGGGCCCCTTTTCAAGCCCTTTATGTCTAGCATCTTTCATTTATGGATGGGCATTTCTGGTGGCCTGCAGAATCCCTCAAAAGGGACTCATAGGAGGTTTCTGGGCTTTGGTTTGTCATGTTCCATCCTGCAGTCCCAGAGGGCACAGATCAAAATGTCACAATTGTCCTTGTTAAGGGACCTGGCCTGGGTACCATCTCCACTGGCTGTGTGTTTTGCTGATTTTCTTTGTTACCAGGGGCCATCTGGTAACAGATACATGATTTGTATGAGAAAAATGGATCATAGGACTCTGGAGTTATAAGGTTTGAGGTAATTTCTTCCAATCCCATCAGAGTGGGAACTGAAATCTAGAGACAATATATGACTTGCGCATGGTCACTGTCTAGTTAATGCCTTAATCAAATTAACCATTGATGATAGGAAGCCTATGTAAGCACATTAGTCAAGGGAATTAACTTCCTTCTATTAGGTCTGTCTTCCTTGTAGCTCAGTTATTACCTTCCTGCAAAGCTGGTAATCCCTGATGTTCCTGTTATGACCATCCTGGATGTTTGTGACTGGGACCTGTTCTTGACCTAAAAATATGCTGTGCTGGTTTTCAGATATCTAGAATAGCATTCTTGTTTCCTACATGCATTTACATCAGCCTCTGTGGTTGGTGAGGACAGAGTTGGAAGTTGGTCTCAGTCCTGCCAATCATTCTTCTTCAGGGCATGGCTGGATGTTTTGGGCTCTGAGACACATATCTAGAAAGAAGTCCCCTTTTGTCACTTGAAAATTCCACGTCTTTGAGGCTTCTGGGGCAGTCACCACAAGGGCAAAGACACTTGAAAGGGACAGTGCTGCCAGGAGGAACCTGCCAGGCGCATTCTCAGGCTTGCTTCCTTCTGCTTTAGTGATTTTTCTTAGGTGCCAGGTGCTGGGCTGGGAGCTGATGACACAGAAGTGAATGAGACCTGGTCCCCATCTTCAAGAGAAGACAGATTTGATAGGGAGAATAACATGATGAGGTCTAAAAGTGCCGTGGAGAGAATCCTGGGGGCATGAACTGAGGAGGTCCTAACTCTGCCTTAGAGCTGTTGGCTAAATCACCTTCCTTCCTCCTGCCCCAGATGCTGGGCATCCCTGTCCTTATCTGATCTCCAGAAAGGATTCACCTTGAGCATGCTGAGATGCCAATGTGGACCATGCACATTTAGAGGGGTTAGCTGAAGTGGGTGTGGAGTGTGGCAGAGTCTTTGACTCTTTGTGGTGTGAAGATACACACAGTGGTTCTATTTGGTGCTAACAGATATTGAAGGTGGTTCTTGGGGTTGCTTCAGCCTTAAGAACCCCTTCACTGCAGGAAGGGTCTCTCTGCTATCCCTGCTCATCTTGTCACTGATGACTTTGAGACCATGTGGCAGCAAAAGGGCTTTTTAAATCTTTATGATTTTTTTGTGAATAGAATTCAGGGGTAGAATTCATAAACTTGGATGGAGGAAGCTGCATCTTTATTTTCATCAATATTCAAGGAAAATTTAGCAGTTACTATAATTGAGGATGTAGACAAAACCCTGCAGTGTGAGTTCCTGTGACTTTGCCACCAATGGAAGTGGTATGTATAGATTTGTGTCATATCATAGTTGTTGCACAAATCTTCAAAAACATTTACATTCATCTCTACTTTCAAATTCTGACATTTTTTGGATGTGTTGTTAGATCTTATTATTTAACGCACTGATAAAGAAGTAAGCATATTACTCTATCACAAATTCGTTAAGAATTTTGGTAACTCCATATATTTTTGTTAGTCTCCATATAGTTTTGTTAGTCTTTATAACTATTTTAACATTTAAAAGCATTCTGAGAAGTGGTTCATATATTTCATCTGTCTATCTTAGGATTCCATGGTTCAAAACAGGAGACCCTTGACCAGATCCCCCAAATCTGGGGCTTCTAGGAGAAGCCTCAGACAGTGGGTGGCAGTCTTGCCTGGTTGCCTGCAAAAAGAGAACAGATCGGGGCAACCCCAGCTGCTGTCTGGGAACTGCCTGGCTTAGAGATGGCTCTTGAGTTGTCTCTCTGCAGGGGCTTGATTTGTGAGTCACTTGACCTCAGCTGAGCTCCTACTCACTACAGCTGCCACTCAGGGCCAGCATGGCTAGCTGCACTTTGGAAACATGTGGTTGGGTCCTCGGTATGACTGAACCCAACAAGGAAGTGAGCTGAGTACTGGATATGCAGGTTTGAGGTTCTGCTCTTCCAGCCCCTTGGCTTCTTTCTGGATCTTGACTTCCCATCTGAAAAAGGAGAAAGCTGGGCATAAATCAAGGACTCTCAAATTGTGAATATGACAGTCTTGGCTTTCTACACCTTGGATTGGGGTAGTCAATACCAAAATTAAAAAAAAGATAATGTTTTCCCAATTTATTAAACAATTACATTAATAAAGATGACTTCCTTAATTGAAATTTGTTCTTACATATCTTTTTGTTAACTCTTTGGAAATTATTACTCCTTGTCTGCCAGTAAGTACTTGTAGAGGCAAAAAAGAGAGTGGAGAAGGGAAAGAAATTCATGAAAAAGATGTGGAATTGGCTGATCGTGTTTAACTTTACAACTTAGTTTGGGTTGTGATTTTTTTTCTGTCACATAACCATATGGATTTTTCTACTAAGTTGTTTCTAGTTTGAATGATGGAATTAAGCATATCGGTATTTGAAAGCCCTTTGTAAAGGGTTTAGCTAGGAGCGATGTGGCCTGTGGGTATCCTACCATCTTCTGTGGATCTCCAAGGTCCCTTCCTGCTCTGCCATTCCATAACTTATAGCACTGAATGACGCATGCTGCTTGAAAGGCTGACTCCTGTTCTGGATGAACAAAGGGGAGAATGGATTGGAGGGTTCCTCTCTCCAGAAGAGATAGTGCTTCTCTTTACATCCAGGCCACCAGCACAAGCTACAGGTCACCTAATGTACTCCAGCCTTCCCTCATCTATGCACTGTGATTGTAAGAGAAAACAAATTGATGTTAAAATGGAAGTTAAAAGAAGAAAGCAGGCAGGGTTAGCCATCTCACTGTGTACAGAACAGGACACGTGCACTTTGGAGAACCTGCCTTCACTCCTTCCTCTTGAATTGCCCAGGGGTTCAGCTAAAATCAGAGGATGTAGCCAGGTGTGGTGGCACATGCCTGTAATCCTGGTGACTTGGGAGGCTGAGACAGGAGGATCGCAAGTTCAAAGCCAGCCTCAGCAACTTAGAGAGGCCCTAAGCAACTTAGTGAGATCCTGTCTCAAAATAAAAAAAATAAAAAGGGCTGGGAATGTGGCTCAGTAGTTAAGCACCCCTGGGTTCAATCCCTGGTATCAAAATAAAATAAAATAATAAGATAAAATAAAATAAAATAGAATAAAATAAATAAAATAAAATAAAATCAGAGAATGTGTGACTCCTCCAGCAAGATTGATAGATGTTGTCATTCATGGCTCTCAGAGAATCCTGGGTCCATTCTGATGCCTCCTAGATTGTGAACACCAGTCCTTGGGTGTTTCTGGTTTGACAGTCTCCTCTGTTATATTCCACTCTGCTGTGGCCAGCAGAGGTCCAGGGGTCGGAGTCTGGGTCTGGGCCAGATGACCACTGGTATTCTTACAACTGCTGGGTTGAATTTCCACCAAGGAATGGATTATTCTCCAGGGTCATGGGCAAGGATCTGTCTGACCTTGGATATTTCAGTCCAAGCTGTGTTCCTTCCTTCTCTCAGAGCTCTTACAGCCCAGGGAACTTACACTTAGCTCATTCACAGGCCTTTGTAGGGTCAAGGCTGCTCAGGCCTTAGAGAGGGCCTGTGGGGTTTAGCACCTTTTCAGGAATAGGAAGTTAGGGGTGGGATTTGATGGGCGTGCTGTTCTGTTGTGTTTTTCTGCTGTCAGGTGCAAACACAGGGGCCCCCAAAGGCTTCAGAGCAGAAGCCCTGGGGCCCTTGGAGTTTGTGTGGGTTTGTTGCTGGCTCCCTGAACTCATTGCTCGTCCATGGTTACAGTGTTGTGTGTGTTGCTATGTATAGTTTTCACTATGCACTGTGAAGTTGGGAAGGGCACACCCAGACCATGATTTGTGATCAGAGTCTGGGTGTCCCAGCTCTGTGTGTGGAAGATTAGAGAATGAGTGATTATTTGGGGAGGTAACTTCTGCCCTTCCACACCTGGACTTCTCCAGCTGTGTGACACAGTAGGAAGAACTTCAGGTGTGGAGAGTGAAGGGCTGGCTTCACTGATGTGTGTCTTTGTGTAAGGTTCTTAGCTGTGCTGGGTTCATTTTCTTACTTGAGATCACTAGCCAACACCCTCCAAGGGTAAAATGCTTCATAAACTGTAAATTGTCATTAAATAGATCCAAGTGGCCTTTTTCACCCTGTCCACCTCTGTGCTTTAATTTTCCATTTTTTTCACACTGTAGGAGCTGAGTTGACTTTTCTTTGTATTTCTGAATGAATGATACTGCCTAATGTGTGGATTAAGCATCCCCAAAGGGAGGAGGCTCACCATCTAGTTGGGAAACAAGAGAAATACCAACAGAGAATTAACTATTCAAGACACATATGCTAATTGCTTCTTTCTCTGTTTCCTTAGCAAAAGGATTCACAACTTTCAGTAATTTGGATCCCATGTTTATGATTTTCAATATCACTACTTACCAGCATCATGATGTTAGGCATAGCCATTTTCTACTGTCTGTACTGTTATTTGCTGAATACTTTTGTTAACTTGGCTCACTTTTGAAACAAATTTGCTTTAAAATGGCATATTGTGTCTCTCAGAAATGGAAAACCCACCATGGCTGAGGCAGGAGGATGGCAAGTTCAAAGCCAACCTTGGCATCTTAGTGAGGCCTTAAGCAACTCAGTGAGACCCTGTCTCAAAAAATGAAAAGGTCTGGGAATGTGGCTCAGTGGTTAAGCAGCCCTAGGTTTAATTCTGGGTTAAAAGAAAATGAAGAACCGAGGTCACTGGATAACAAATAGACAATGACCACAAAAATAAGCACAACAGAAACAAAATGGCATTGCTGATTTCTAGGTGGACAGTGTTGGCTGCAGAGGGTCTGTGGCTGGAGACTGTTCACTCTTTGTTAAGGAGCTCAGCTAGTGTCAGAGAGGTTTGAGGCCTTGCCATCAAACTGAGACTTTATCTTTGCAGGATCATTGGAAAGGGTCTTTCTCATTATTTTAAAAGCATTATTTGATACTATGTTATAGATGTCCATAATCTTGTTTCACAGTTGGGCAGCCATCCCTAAACACTTAGTACCTCATCCAGAGCCCTGCTTGTCCCAGGATAGATTGAAGACTTTGAGAATAGGGATTGTGTTGTATTCATTTTTTAGGGGACAATGTTTGACACATCATAGATACTTGATGTTATTTGTTGAATTGACTCAAACATAACTTCTAGCAAAGATGGTGCATTGTGGAGTTGTTCCAGAAGGAAAAGGTTCAGGTATGGGGTTGGCAGGAATGCTTTCCAAAGTGGAGGGAACCCCTCTTGTATTTTCCTTAGCCCCCTCAGAAGGTCCCTTCCTTCTCTCCACGCAGGCCCTCTCCCACTCCTGCTTCTTCAGTAGCAGTGCTGGCCTTGGTTCTCTTGTCTCCTTCTCTCCAATCAGTGGAGAAAATACTGTAACAATCTGTAGCCCTGCAGCTCTCAGAGAGCCACCTGCCAGAGGAGAGGGCTGAGGGCAGCAAAAGGTAGGACCTGAGGTATGACAAAGCACAGGGGGGAGACAGAAGAGAGGAAGCAAAGGGGTGTGGTTGGGAGACCTGTGGGTAAACTGAGCCCCAGCGCAGGTTGGCCTCTGGTCCCATGGGGTCACCAAAGTTGAGCATTGAAGGTTATTAGTAGTATTTTTCTTTCTGTCTTCCCACTCTTCCTTTCTCTCCACATCTCTCCTTCCCTGGTTATCTTTGGCACCCTCTGACTCTATACTGTGGCTTTGATGATGGCTGAGTTCATGTTAGTCCAGGCTCCCTGATCTGATTATAAAATCCTTCAGCAGAAGAACTACAGACACTGTTTCCAATGGACTTGTGTCAGGAGTGCTTTCTACCATCCCTGGCGTGTCCTCAGGGCCTCTCTGGTAGTGGGATTCCACTTCGTCCAGATAGAAGAGCTCTGAACTTGAGAGTGTTCTCTGCTAACCCTTCTCACCTGTTCCCTCTGTTCTGCTGACCCTGTCTTCACTCCTGGCAGACTCGATGGGAGACTGTGGTCTGGGGAACTGCTGCATCTCTGCAAATAGCTTCTAGTCACCTACAGGCTGTGTTTGTGGCAAGACTCAATCTGCTCAGGACTACCCCTGAGACACTTGGGTAGATCTGGAGCCAGCAGGCAGGGGTGAGAGGCAGCAAGTGTTCCCAGGAGGGCGAGGCTGGGGACAAGGATGGCACTGTGAGTCATGAGAGATCACCCCACCCAGTGCTGTGAAGTGTCAGGGCTGTGTAGTTCCTGGAGTCTCCTTGGGCCTCTGGCAGGGAGGACAGAGTAGCCAGTGTGGAATGTCAGCCCCCCTGGGAGCAGGGCTGGGATGATCCCTGGAAGTGTGTACTGCTTGTTCCTGCCCCTGGGCATCAGGAGAAATGATGGTGGGCAGGATACATGTGACCTGGATGTGCTCAGCCGCCCTCCTCCTTCATAGCCACCCTCAGGTCTCTCATTCAGACTCTTGAGTCTGGCCCTGTTTGCTACAGCTGCATTTTCAATAGGGATCAAAGCTTTCAGTTGATGGTGTGTCGGGCATCGACAGGTGGAGCTGAGCCCTGGAAACCACACTATTTTGACTGGCTCTTTCCTTTTGCAAGGACATGGCCCTTGAAAGCTCCCCTTCCTTTATCCTGGCTTCCATAAGCTGCTTACCTTGGAGCCTAATGCTGTATCAACCAGGCAGCATTTAGGATGGAACACCTCTTAAGTGCAGAGAGGTTCATGTGAGCCCCATGATGAAGGAGGAGAACGATCATATCACGGGCGTATTTGGGGAGGTCAGTGTTTAAAGAAAACAGAAGGCAGGAAATGTGGGGGTCATGCAAGATGGCCCATGTGAACATGCAGGTTTATACCACACAGGGGCTAATTATGGATGGCAAGTACTTAATCTGTCCCTCATCTCCTGCATTCTGGGTCATTCTTTCCTGCTGCTAGGATGCTGAGGAAATGGAAGCTAATTCAGTCATTAATCCGAGCCTAAGCCTGGTGGAATTACACAGATATGCTGGGATCTCCCTCCCCCAAATGCAGAGTGTAATTCCCTCCAGACTGTGGCTTCTCTGCACTGTCACCTCTATGAGTTTGGGTAATTGCAAATTGTGTGCACAGACCCCGCTGTCTGTGTGTCTCTATCCATATCTGTATTTGCATGTATAAATATACACATCCAAACTGTCTCAATGTAATGACTGGAACCAAGGGTGGTGGAGTGGGGGAGGGAAGTTCTTTCAGAAGGAGAACATTCTGGTTGAAAACTCTGTTCGAATGCCAGATGGAATCTGAATCCTAGCTCAGCCAGTAAGTGATGCATAACCTCATACAAATCATAGGATGTCTCATATCACTTCAGCTTTCTTATCTGTAAAAGTAAATGAGTTGGGTTACTTTGAAGAAGACGGGCACGTCACATGGAGGGAACTTAATATTTGCTAAGGAAACAAATGATGAAGTGAGATAATGCTTGTCCCAGTGCCCTCTGTGGCACCTGGCATATGTTAAAGGCTAGTTCCTTCATCTCACATCCAAAGGTCCATCAAAAATGTGTGTTTTTCTGGCCTCTTGGATGACCTACCTATGCTTTAGATGTGATCTTCCATCTTCTGTATTCCTCCTCCCTCTCCCAGCCTGGCTTATGGACCAGGGCGAGATTCCAGCTCCTGCAAGGTTGCTCAGACGCCCTGGAGAGACCCTGCCAGCAGGACAGGTGTTTTTTCCTTTTGTTCTTTCTAGAGCCTCTGGAAATCTCTCCAAAGTAGGACCCTACATCAGACACCTTCCCTGGAGGCTGGGTGGTCTCAGGAAAGACTCCTTGGAATCATAGAGATCTTTGTATTCTTGGGCCCCTGGATAAGTCATTCATTTTTTGTGCCCTGATTGGAACTAGAAGTCTAGCTTACTATGTTGGACACCATTTAAAAAATTCACATCAAAGTTTATCAGTGTAGCTTGTTACAGTGAGTCCTTTTTCCATGAACAATCAACCTAATTTATCTGCTTTTTGAACCTGGACTTTCAGTTATCAAATTTGTTTAAAATGAGGAGAAACTACAACTTTCTTACTGTGCTTTAGTTGAGGAGGGTACCTCTTCCTTATACAACTCTAAGCACAAGCCAGCCTAGAAACCCACTCTAGAAAGAGGGATTCAAACTACCTCTTTTGCTTACTCATGCAGCCTCTCAAAACTCAGGAGGGAAGTTCTTCTTAAGGTCTAACCTAAATCCCTCCAGAGCAACTATATGATAGCAAAGAGGAGGTCAGATGGCATACATTTGATTGGCCCCGCTGGGTCTAATGTACGTAGAGATTTGTCTCAGGAGCTTCATCTTGAGGCTCCCATGTCTCAGGCAATGGAGCAACAGGAGGATTGGAAAATATCTTCCCTGTGGGCCTGGGGAGGGGGGAGTCTGGCTGTCAGATCAGAGCTCTTTTCTCAGCTTTCTCTCTGACTCAGGATAGGTCATGTGACTTTCCCCATATCTTGAATTTCAGGTTTTCTAAAGGTTGGGGATCCTCCATCTGCTGTATGCATCCAGAAACTTGTCAGTGCCCCACATTCTGCAGAATCACACACTCCTGTGCTTCAGATGTCTGAAGGTCATTTTGCCCGTGACCCACCTCTGGAATAGGCTGCCCATATGTGCCAGGCCTTTGGACATCTCCATCACCTTAGAAAATACCTCTTGTGTTTTCTGGAGTCTGACCCAGACCTCTCTTGCTGCCATCTCAGCCTCTTGGTCCACTTGGTCCTGGCCTCCAAGGAGGCAAGGAACAGCTGCTTGGCCCTGCCCCTGTTCCTTCCTTGTTCTCGTTGGGGTATCACCTCCATGTGTCCAGCTCATGAATCCCCCAGCAATTTCTTTGTCACTAGATCACATTGCAAGCTCCTGTCCAAATGCTGTCTGGCTGCTTCCTGTTCCAGGCATCTCCCTCCCACCTGAGTATTTGTGTTTCTGATTATTTATCCCCAGATGCATCGGCTGCATTTTTCCAGGTTGAATCTGCTCATTGTTACTTCCTGCCTGGGTTTGCTAACATCTCCAGGTCCCTTTTGCAGCCACCGATGCAGCCTTGCTAGAAGTGGAAATGTGGACAGAGATGGGATGGGATGGGGAAAGCCAGTTACCCTGCTGAGTGGGCCCCACCCCATCCGAAGCCAAGGCCTTCCCCAGGAGAATGTCTGAATTGATGAACATGAAAAACCATCAAAGTGCTTCCAGCAGGGGAATGACCTAGACGGAGACCTGTCCCAGCTGTTCCGTTTTCTCTGGCTCTCCTGAGCAGAGAACAAGGAGACGCCTTCCTGCCCTCTTGGCCTTGCAAACAGCCATCACCATTTCTAATTAAATAGTCAGCAGATGAAGTGACCTGGTGCCAGATGAGGGGGTGGGGGCCGTGTTGTGTGCTTGGTCACTTCCTGTCCAGGCTCCATCATTGGGAAGGGCCCTACCGAGGCTGTGCCACGATGGCAGAGGCCATGGGTTACATGCAGAGGTAGAATGAATGCTTCCCTCATTTTCTTTAAAGGAGAGAATTATTTTATGTCCCCCCCCCCACTTTGTTTTATTTAGCCCTTGATGACTCAGAAAGCCAGAGTTGGAAGGGCCCTTTGAGAGTCTTTAATTCAAGTCTCATTTTACAGATGGAGGCCTGTATAAGTTCAGTGATGTACTCAAGTTCACAAAAGCATTTAAGATTCTTTTCCCCTCCTAGATGGGTGCTAAGTATTAGGCATGGAAAGTTAGGTCTGTGGTGATGGGGAGGGTCTCGGAAATGGATGCCTGATCCAAACAACACGGTCTTCAAGGGGATGTCTCTGCGCCTGCATTTTTCCACAATTTTTACCCCGCACCAGAGCTAGGCGAAGTTGGGTAGAGCCCCCACCCCCACCCCCTTGCTCTTAGTTGACCATGATTAAATTGAGATCCAGGCTGGGATGTGAGGAGAGTTGAATGTTGCTCCTGAGACTGTCAAAACTTGGGTGGCAGGTGGAACTGGCTTAGAAACCCAATTCACGCCTCCTGATCCCCTTCCAGTTCTCCTCCGTCCTGCCCACCACAGCTCCATGTAGAGCATGTTGCTGGTTAGCAGGGTGCCTCAGAGCATGCTGATGAATTTGGAGTGATTTTAAAATTCATCTGGGGAAATAAACAGCTGCAGCCTGAAATACAGATACACACACTTGTGCTGCTCTGTCCACACCCTGCCCTGTCCTGCTTCCCTGATCTGGGAAAGTGCATACTCTTCCAGTGGAGTAACACAGAGATCCATATGAACGATCTGAATGACCATTGTGCAAAGGAAGAGGGATTAGCTGTCCTATAGACTGGCAAATTCCGCACCAATAAACTGCATGGTTTTAAGAACGCTTGTCTGCAATCTGAGGGACCTTTACATTCCTAGTTTGCAGAGCTCTTTGCAAAAATAGAGCTGCTTCTCTCTTCTAAGAACCTTCTACTTCCTCAGGGAAGGGGGAAGAGAAAGGGAGCAAACATTGGTTGGTCACCTGAATACATGCAGACTTGTGTTTTCTTAAGACTGCTATGAAATTGGTGGTAATTATTATTAAATTATTATTCCCATTTTATAGAAATTGAGGCTTTTAGAGATTAAGCAGGACCTATGTAATAGACTTATCTGACTGAGGTCTTCAGATCCACAGTCTTTGAGGGGCCATGTGTTTTTGGAGGTCAGCTGTTAACCCAAATGTGGTCCAACTGCTATTTCTCTTTCCTCTCTGAAGGTGAAAATCAAATTGGCTATTTGTCTGGGTTATAATTTTTAATAGCACAAGGTCTCTAATCCTTCAAGGTATGGTTAGAAATGACTATTAAAGAGAGATTTGCCAGTCCACTAAGCTGGAAGTGTCACCCAGAGATGATCATTTCAATCCCTGGGTTTGCTGGGCACTTACTAGGCATGGACACTGTGTTGGGAAGAACTGTGGAGTCCCAGCTTGGGCAGAGAGAATGGGCTGCAGGTTTGTTGGGCATGTCCAACCTCTTTTTAGAAACCTCTTCCAACCCCACTACCCCCTCCAGCTTTGGCCTGCTCACTCTCCCCATTGGCATCAGCTGCCCCCAGTATTCCTTCCCCTCCCATCTTACAATCCAGCTTGTCAGCCTGCGAACATCCTAGCCAGTCATTGGCCCCATCCTTGTTAAATTCCGCTACTAAAGAATAGCTCCCCCACCATTCTTTCTCTCTCTCTTTCTCTCTTCTCTCCTCTCCTCCCCTCTCCTCTCCTCTCCTCCCCTCTCCTCTCCTCTTCTCTTCTCTTCTCTCTCTCTCTCTCTCTCTTTCTCCCTCTTTCTCCCTTTCTCCCTGTGGGCAGACACTCTGCCTGTCTGCTTAATAAAATCTCTTCCGTGTGTTCCTGTGTCCGGAGTGCTTTTCTGGGTGCTTTCACTCCCCACCTTCATATCTAGGCTTTTACAAAAATAAACTTTTATTGAAGTATCACATATATTAGAAAAGTACACAAATTGCAATTTTATAACTTGGTGAATATTTCTAAGCAGCACATGTGTTCAATTACCACCCAAATGAAGAAGTAGAACATTTTCAACTTTCCAGAATCCCCCGCTGGTCTCCTCCCAGTCATGTCATCCAACCCAAGCTCATGCCTCCTGATCTCTAGCACCATAGATGAGCTTTGCCTGTTTTGAACTTTGCATAAATGGAAACATACAGTATGTATTTGGTCTGTTTTTTAAATCAACATTAAGTGTGTGAGATTCACTTATATTGTGTATAGTAGTGGTTTGGTCATTACTATATAGCATTTTGTTGTTTAAATATAACACATTTTATTTACCTTTCTGTTGATGGACATTGGGGTTGTTTCTTGTTTTAGGCAATTATAAATAGCATTGTTATGGCTCTTCTTTGATGTCCAGGCAAATGCATTTTTAAAGAATATGCTTAGGAGTCCAATGCTGGGTCATATGGTAAATTTACGTTCAGCTTTAGTAGACACTACTGAACAGTTCTCCAAGTGTTTGTACCAATTTATATTTATGAGCGTTCCAGTGTTCCCACATCCTGCAGTCACTTTGTATTGTCAGTTATTTTAATTTTAAACATTCTGGTAGTGGTATTTCTAATGACTAATGAGATGAAAATCTTTCATGTTTTTTCCAGCCTTTTGGATTGTCTGTTTTGAGTTTTTCAACCATTTGAATAAGTGGATTGTTTGCCTCTTCCTTATTGATTTGAAGGGGTACTTCATATATTCTTAGTTCAAGCCTTTGTTAAATACACATTTTACAAATATCTTCTTTCCATTCTGTGGTTTTTTTCTATTCACTTATGTCTTTTGGTGGACAGAAGCGCTTAATTTTATTTTCGTCCAAATTGTTGGTCTCTTTCTTTGTGATTAGGGCTTTGTGTTTCCTGTTTAAGAAAGTATCACCTATCCAAGTCACGAATACATTCTTTAATGTTAACTTCCAGAACCTTTACTGGTTTACCTTTTACATTTAGGTCTACAGTCCTCCTAGAATTGATGACTTCTCCTCCTTGTGGTTCTTGGGTGACATGATGTGTGAGTCAAGGCTAATTTTTACCTCTCTTGGATATCCAGTTGACCCAATATCACTTATTGAAGTACCATTCTCCCTCAGTGCTCTGTAGAGTTACATGTCAGGAATCAGATGTCTATCTATATGTAGGTAGGTTTAAGACTTCATTCCATGGGTCTGCTTGACTATCCTTGTGGAAATACCTTATTGTCTTAATCACTGTATTTTATAATAGGTATCAGTATCTCACAGACTTTCTCCAAAGTCATTGCTACTCACAATGCCCACGTCTTTACCGCTCACCTAGCCTATTCCTATCTACTTTCCCATCCTCCCACTCTGCCCCAGGTGCTCTTGTTCAGATGAGCAGGGTCTTCCAGCAGGTGTAAATGTGAACAGAAACTTTTTAGTTTTCAGCTTCTGTAAGTCTTCAGCATCATCCAGCATACTAGCCTTTCCTTCCTGTTTGGAACCCTACCTCCAAGGATGCTGTGCTTCCCTGATTTTCCTATAGCTTCTCTGGCTGAGTCCTCTGGGCTGAGTTGTTTTGCTCTGTCTGATTTCTAAATGTTGGACTTCTTCAAAGCCCATTCCCAAGTTCTTTTTTTTTTTTTTTCAGTCACTCTTAAGGTGATTTTTATTTTCAATGTTCTGTTACCCTATTTATGGCAAGAGAGCTTCCTTATGTGTATTTCCAGTTTGAATTTTCCTTAGAGGTCTAAACCTCGGATTATTTAAATTAGAGTTTTTTTCTTTAGTGGTCTCTTACTGAATTAATTTTTTCAATGCACAGTTAAAAAAAATTTTTTTTAGTTGTCAATAGACCTTTATTTTATTTATTTATATGTGGTGCTTAGAATCAAACTCAGTACCTCACACATGCTAGGCTAATGCTCTACCATGAGCTACAACCTCAGCCCTCAACGTATAGTTTTGTAAAGCGTCCCGGTTTGGGCTTCAGACAAGGGATTTCATTTCTTTGAGATCTAGTTGTAAAAATTATTAATAGGGGAAATTATTTCTCTTCTCTGCAAGAAAAGAGTAATCTGAGTTACTCCTGTAAATTTCTACACTGTTTTTAGAGATAGGCAACATCCCTATAAAATGTTAGTTATCAACTCACTTTAGATTCCTACTAATCGTCTCTCAGCTCCAGAGATCCTGTTTTCATCTTCGTTCTGACCATCTAGAAGGGAAAACACAGGCACAGAAATAGCAAGTGAATTCTTCCCACAGCAGCAGGTATGCAGACATAGACAATAAACCCCTCAACTTTTCCCATCAGGGTTCCTTTACAAGGAACATTGGTGATCCTCAGAAACCCAAAGGTACAAATGTTCAATCTCCAGCCTTGATTACTAGTCCAGGGGAGGGAAAGAGGAATGGAAGAGCTGACCTTTCACTCTTCTGTGGGAATGAAGAACAGGTCTATTGACTTGCTCAGTGCTTGAGCTCTGATTGCTCCAATCCTTAATATAGTCGCTTTCTAGGCCAAAGTTATACAGGAATCTCTTAAAGCTGGAGTCTCACTCGGTGTCACAAGTGAATATGAGTCAGGATTCCAATTAGATTTAAGGTTCTGCTTCTCCATAGTCTACTGGTTCTCAAAAGTGAGCATTATCAGGATCACCTGGAGAATTTATTTATTAATGCAACTCTATGTATGATTTTATTAGTGGGATGCCCTACAACTTATAAAAGATATACTTATTTTTTCTTAGTCTCTTAGAGTAAATACTTAATGAATTTAGGCAGAGTGTAAAAAACTTACTGTCTTGTAAATTTCCCCACTTTGGTTGCTTCATGTCTTATATAAGTTGAAAATGCTATCAGAATATATTATATCCTTATTTCTCAACTGTCAAATATTTTGAAGAAATAAAAAAGAATAGTATATTTTATTTTCTCAGATATTTACCATTTTTGTGTTTTTTCCTTTATTCCTGATGTTCTTAGTTGCCTTTCAGTATATTTTCCTTTAGTCTAAAGAATTTTCATTAGCAATTATTTTAGAACAAGTGTGTTGCCAATACTTTTCTTATTTCTCCTTAATCTGATAAGTCTGGATCTAGACTTCAGAACTGACAAATTTTTTCTTTTAGCATTTCAAAATGTTTTACTACCTTTTGGCCTCCATAGTTCCTGATGAGAAATCTGTTATCATTCCAATCATATTTCCCTATAAATAATGCATTATTCATATGTCACTATTTTCAAGATTTTTTCATTGTTTTTAGTCATAGTTGAATTATGATGTGATTGGGCATAGATTTCTTTGAGTTTAGCCTTTTAGAGTTTGCTGAATTTCTTGAGTGTGAAGGTTTATATCTTTCACTAAGAAAGTTTTTAGCCATTATATTTTGAAATATTTTTTACTGCACTGTATTTATTTTTCTATCCTCCTGGAACTTCAGTGGCATTAACGTTAGATGTTTTCAGCCTTGTTCCACAGGCTCTGAGTTTATGTTCATTGGTTTTAATCTTTTCTTCTCTTGGTTGTTCAGATTAGATAGTTTCTACTGATTTCTTTAAGTGTATTGATTCTTTCCTCTCTTGCCTCTGTTCTGTCATGGAGCCCATCTAGTAAATGTTTTAATTCAGTCATTGCATTTTTCAGTTCTAAGATTTCCATTTGGTTCATTTTTTATAATTTTTAATTTTAATCAAATATTTAAAAACTGGTATTTGATTCAATTGTTAGAAAACTTATGAATATTTGGAACAACACGTATATAAATTTCACAATGATAATGACCTACTTCATAAAGTAGCTCTTATTTGAGCATAGAAAAGTATCATCTCACATTTACTTGAATTGCCAACTTTGTTTTAAAACTGAGACAATGTTAATGTAGCTGTCTCTTCCCACCATCAGGGGAAAAGTATTCCATTTTATATCTCAAGTTTAGTTATAAATTACATAACCTATCTTTAAGTAGTCTTCAATCACAAATAATAAGCATCTCAATACTTATAGATAAGTGACAGAAATACAATTGAATTCACAAAAGCATACTTTAAATCAAAAGTACCTGTGAATATCATCAAAATGGTTTTATTTTTGTCAGAGACAAAATGCACAACACCGGAATTGAATCATTTTGTTTTATTTCTTAAATATTACTTAAGTATGTGTTAAAGACATGTGTTTAAAGTCAGGAGTAGTGATATACACCTATAAACCCAGCTATCCTGGAGGCCAAGGCAGGAGGAACACAAGTTCAAGGTCAGCCTGGGCAATGTAGCTAGACCCAGTCTCATTCATAAATAAATAAATAAATAAATAAATAAATAAATAGATAACAGGATGTGGCTCAGTGGAATATCCCTGAGTTTAATTTCCAGTGCTGCCAAAAAACATTTAAGAAATATGGCCATTAAGGCCTCTATCTACATAATTCTTTCCCAATGTATTTTCCTACTTTGCTTCATATATAGATAACTTAATCTATAAAATCATAAGTAAAATTATCAACTCTTGTGGCCCAGAAGTATGTACACATTTTGGAGTTTGAGAAAAATGATAATTTTTTCTTTAATAATCTTAATAAGATTTATCAGCCTGTCTGAACAACAAAAAATATTATTGAAGAATGAATGCTTGTACCATCATTTAAATGGTGTCTAACAAAATCTAAAATTTAAGAAATAATAAAATGAAATTAAATTCATATTAGTCTTGCAAAAATAATTCCTCTGAGATTCTGTTATAGAGCAGAACTAATACCATTCTAAATTTTCTAGAATTTAGTTTTGAATCATCATGAACTAAAACTTTAAGAGTAAGAATAATGATATACAAAATAACTTTAGGCATAATTCCTGATACACACATGATTCCTGATTTCATCAGTTATTGTTTAATGACTGGAAATCCTTATTTCTTCAGAAAATATTGCATATTTGTTGAAACACACCACCTATCTAGTGATTATTAAACATCCACTCTGTATTTATTGGTAATCATTCCAATTACTATTAGATCATAAAGTAAAAAGAAATTTTGCATGTTGGCTATGTTTAATTTTACACATCATTTTTAGGATATGATATGGATATAGGATATATCCATAGGATATGAAACAGAAAAATGTTCTCTACTAATATTCTCCTTAGATGTAAATGATGGAAACTACAAATAATACTAAGCTAAGCACTATAATCTAAGTTTCTAGAAGTTTCATTTTTCAGTCAATACAAAATGATCTAGTGCACACTATTGACTGCTCCAAAACTGTTTAAAAGCTAAATATTCTTTGTTAAGAAGTAGATTACAAGAAAGAAATGTTTTCTATGCTCACATTTAAAAACAAGTTTCTGGTATACTTAAGAAATTTAAATACAAATTTACAAATGATGTCTAAAATCCTGTCAATTTCCAGCCTGATACAACATAAATCTACAGTTATTGTGCATAAACAATTCAAAATTAAAGTTTATAAGGGAAATGTCAACAAGTCATAACTATTACACATCACTACTGATGGGTTCTACTGTACTTGAACCAGGCACAGCAGATGTGCACATCTGATAGCTTAGAAAATCAAAGCTATCAGAGCTATAAATAAGGAATACATAAAACAAACAGAGCAATAGCAGAACATGAGGGCCATTTAAAAAAAGTAAGATGTGATGCAAACACATTCAATAGTTTTTCTGTAAGCCACCATCCACTGATTTATAAAGCTATGGTTTTATAATTTTTTTAAAAGGAAAACGTTTCTACACTGCTTCTTGGAGGAAGTTCATTGTACATCCTTGACTACAATGCAATCTTCAAACCCTGTTGAGGAGCTACTCAGGATTTCTCCAGAAAGTGAGGTTGTCATATTTTCAGCAGCCTTTGGTGCTTAAGTAGCCTTGCACAGTTCCTTAATAACGCTGGATAAAACCTGTGGGTTAATTCTTTGTTGACAAAGCTGTGCACAAATAGACAGTGTTTCTGTATCTAAGCCAGTATTAAAAGGTCTTGAAATCTCAAGCAGAACATCCAAGGTCTCCCTCACCACCATCACATTTGCTACTGCTGCCGATACCTTGGTGTCACTGCCACTCACCACAGTGGAGGCCCGTTTGGTTCAGTTTTTTGATCTTGTGTTTCTTTGCTGGAAATTTTTGTTTATTTGTTTTTATTAGTGCATTATAGTTATATATGATATTGGGGTTCATTTTGACACAATCAAACAAGCATGGAATATAATTTGCTCTACTAGTATGCTGATTTTAGTTCTTTTGGATAAATACTGAGGAGTTGGAGAGCTAGGTCATATGATTGTTCCATTCATCATTTCTTCTTCTTCTTCTTCTTTTGTTTTTTTTTAAGGAATCTCTGTACTGCTTTCCAGAGTGGTTGTACCACTCTGTAGTCCCATCACCAATGCATGAGTGCACTTGCTCCATCCCCCCACATCCTCACCAGGATTAGTATTATTTTTATTCTTGATAATTGCCATTCTGGCTGGAGTGAGATGAAATTTCTATGTGGTTTCGATTTGCATTTTCCTTGTGTAAGAAATAAAACCAAATAAAACCAAGAATCAATGAGTGGGACAGCATCAAATTAAAAAGGAAACAAGAATGTAAAGAGAGAGCCTACAAAATGGGAGAAATTCTTTGCCAGCTGTTCTGACATGGGATTAATATCCAGAATATATACAGAACTCAAAAACCTTAACACCACAAAAAACAATCAATGGGCAGAAGAACTAAACAGATACTTCTCAAAAGAAGAAATACAAATGGCCAAAAGTAAATGAAAAACTGTTCACATCCCTAGCAATCTATGTGTTTTAAGAATGTCCTTCTTTGGGAGCATTTATGTAATAATCACTTTAAAGTATTTGTCAGATAATTTCGACATCTTTATTTGTTTGTCGTAGATACCTGTTGATTGTTTTGCCCCACATTTTCTGTTTTTTTTTCTTCATGTGTGTGTGGGCTCAGTAATTTTAAGTTCTCTCCTGACCATTTTAAAAATTATATGGAATTCTGGGTCTTATTTAAATCCTGTTTGTGTGTGAGTAGGCAATTGATCTGGTTGGATTCAATCTTCAAGTTATGCCTAGGGTTCTTTGGATTGTGTTTTCAATATGTTTCATTTTCAAAGCCTTATGCTATTTGGATCTGTCCTGCAGATGCTACTAAATGGCTAGTTTGGAACCTGGGCATACCTGGGCATATCACATAGTTCAACCTTGAAGTATGAAGCATATGCTATATACCATGTGATGTACTCTAGTATCCATAGGGTCACTTAGAGTTCTCTCCTGTCTGTGATCTTCCCAGAACCTTAAAGTTACCTGAGAAGTTCATCCCTTAGCCAGAAACTTTGGAATATGCTTACCCTCCTCTGCCACATACTCCACAATCACACAATTTCCATGATGGGGGCAGGGGAGAGAAGCAACTGAGGTTTGCTCTCCTCTCTTGGGAGCACAGAGGGAAAGTTCCTGAGTTCCTCTTCCTCAGAATTTTGGGAGTCTATGGATTAGGGCACAAAAGATTAGAGAAAATAATGGTGGCTTTTTCTACTGTCTTTTAATACTTTTTAAAGATTTCTCAAGCCAGAGTTAGAATGCTTCTCCTGGGGCTCTCTGTCCATGCTAATGCCCACTTCTGGGTTTTGGACTTCTTTGAGTCTAAGCTGGGGGATAATGGAAGAAAACAGTGCCCAAACTCATCACCAGTTTGGTGTTAGCTCAAATTACCTTTTTCCCCAATTTGTTTAATACTTTTTCTTTTCAGAATTCTCAAATGACTTCTCTATATATTACATTTGGTTTTGTAGCTGCATCTAGAGGGAAAGACACAGGCCAGCCTGCTTACACCCTCTCACCTAGGACTAACTCCTGCAGTCTTGTTCAAACACAGATTTCTGGAGTTTATGTTCCAGTCAGTCTCAGGTGACTATGAAATTTGTATTTCTTACAAGTTCCCAAATGATGCTGATTTTTTATTTTGGTCCCAGAACCACAATTTGAGAACTGCTATCTCCTATGTTTGGAGATGGGGAAACTTTTCATCCAAGGTAGAATAAAATCAAATTCCTTAGTTTAAGAACATTAAGTATTAATGGACTGCTATTTAATAAGTTGAGAGAGAAATGGCAGTGGAAAGACATCCTTTGGTAGAGCAGGTAAGACTAAATGAAATAAGATACTGTACAGTGTATTATAGATTGGTTGGCTAAACAGGAACTGTGGTTGGTGCTTTACACTGAAAGATGTGTTGGGAAATCTCCGTGATAGCTGCTTTGAATGTATATTTTAAAAGCAAACCATAATGGAATATCTGATAACTCCTGAATTGTTTTGTTTGCAAGCTATGTTCATACTATGGGGGAGATAACAAGAGGAACTACATTTTAGTCTTAATTCTGAATAACAAGAAGAAGCTGGTTGATAAAAGAGGAATCCCCAATGTCCACACCACCTTGGCAATGATGAAAGTGAAGAACATGGGGTGTGGTCATATTTGTGTACTAGCCTCTGTGTATGGACTTTCAGAAAACAGAGACAAGGTAGATATTACCTGAATGTGCATCACAGGAATCAGAACTTTATAAAAATGACATTTAGGCAATAGTACATAATCTTAAGGTGGCACAGAAAGCGAAGGAGTTTGAAGAGAAGTGTGTGAGCACTGCACAGCCTGCTAGGAGTGGGACAGGACATCCAGACAGAAGGGGAATATGGAGGGCGATAAAGTCTGAGTGCAAGGAGACAGGTAAATGCTTAGGATGAAGTGAATGAAATGAGTGAGTGAAATGAGGTGAGGCACATGGTGTCTGTGTCCCTGTGAGGAAAGAAGCAGCAGGTGACCAAGCCTGGGAGTGCATAGTGGATGTTTCATGCTGGAGAGGAAGAATCACTGAGGGATGTGAGCCTGGCTTTGCATATGGGACTATGCAAGTTACTAGTCTAGAGAGACTCAATTGATTGTGTGCCAGTTCGGGTGTGCTTTTGTGAATCCTCCCTGTCCTCTGCTGCTCTTTCCTATGCATCCCTTTATAATGGGCCTTATGAGTTGCACCATAAGACAACGCCATGTTCACTTCTATCTTGGGCATAGGGACTGTGTATTTTTCATTACCAATCCCTAGTCTCCCACACAGGGCTTGCAGGGAATTGCTGGGTTTCCTAGATGTGTGTCTCTAGGAAAATCCTAGAAGATCGGGTGGCTGAAGAATAATCAACTTCAATGGAGGTTATTTATAGAGACAAAGTATTTTCTTCATCTAGTCTGACATGTGTACCTCTCTGTTCTGAGCTGTGGGACCCCTCTTCTAATAGGGCCCCAAAGGGCCTTGGGTAGGGTCTGGTTCCATAGTCAGTGCTATGACAGCTTAAAGGGATACCCTGCCTTGGCCTCTGGCTTAGTGTTGGGGCTGCCAGCATCTCAGAGTGGCTGTCATAGTAGAGGAATGAACTTGGTGGCCATGGAAGGTCTTGCATCTTTCTCCAGGTCCCTGGAGGAAATTTTCCATACTGCCAAAGACTCAGTACTGGTGGGAATTATTACTTCTGGGTAGAACTAGTATTCCCAAGATGCAGGTCTGGGTAGAAAAGAAAGAGTGGAATTTTTAAACTCTAGGGGCTACAGACCAGAGATCTGATGAGTCTTATTTTCCATTGGTTTATCTGCCCTTGCTTGTCCATAGACAAGTCACCTCTGATTGTCTTTCCTTTCTGAACTCAGCCCTAAGGGCCTGCACTAATTGCAAAACTGCCATGAGTCCTCCGGGCCACCAGGAGGTGGTGAAGAGCCTTGGAGTGGCTTGGCATTGAGAGAAACTGTACAAAGAATAAAAGGTTAATTCTGCCTAAAAAAGGGTTTATTTCTCAGGCACCAACCTAAAAGGTTTCATATTCCCTTGCCTGGGAATCTTTCTTTTTCATTCCTAAGTTTGCCAAGTGGCCAGCACATCACAACTGTCAATGTCACTGGGAGCTGTGGAGAGCAGAGGAGACCTGGTTCTCCCAGAGAGCCCGAAATATGATGAGATCTGAATGCAAGGAGATTATAATACCCTTACAGTATGAGTCACGTCCTTGTGGCACGCTCCTGATTCCTCCACCTGGCTCCTGGGCACTCATCACACTGACCCATGTTTGAGCAGGTATCTTTTTTGTGATGTGATTGCTTGTGTTATTGAATCAGTCCCATTTTGTGGGCTGCGTGGTATGCCAATCATGGAAATGACACGTTTTGCAAAAGAGAGTTTGTTTGAAAGGTGGCCAAGAATAGAGACAGGCGAGCAAGTCTCAAATCTGTCTCCAAAGGAAAAAGTGTAGGGGTGTTTATGAAATAAAGAAGCAGAATGGACTGAGGCATGGGGAGGTATGATTGGAAATAAGGCAGGTGAAGTAATTAGGAACCTGCACATGGCAATCGATTTTCCTGTTTCTGCATTTTCTGCTTTCAGAAAGTGGTGGCTTTAGCATGATTTGTTGGTGGTGCTTTGGCTCTCTGATGTCAAAAGTCACCTATCAGGTCCAAGTGTGGCGGCTTTAACCAGTTTGACCTAGAGAAGGCTATCTCCAAATTCCTGCAAAATGACTGAAGTATTACCATCGTGACCACACATCCAAGGTTTAGCTATTAAAAGATACTAGTGGTGGTTCTGATATTTTATTGTTTTAACTAAGCAATTTAAAAAAACTAATGTTGAAAGCAAGAAACTATAAGCAAGTGAAGCTAGAGGGCTTTGGGGGGTTTTCCTTTGTTTTCATCTATTTGTCCAAGTCTCCTGCGGCAGCCTGTGAGCTCTGTGATGGTGTGGATCATCAAGAGAGAAACCATGACCCAGCAATATGGCAGGTAGAGCCAGAGGATGTTCTTCTCTGTGCTTGGCCCGTGTTGGCTTGGTGCTGCTGTGGGGCAGGAGGGCGCAACCCGGGGACCAGACTCCCCGTGGGGAGAGGTGGCTTCTCAGGGTCGGTGTCAGGGCCCCTTCGTGAGTGATCTTGAATCATACATTTTTACTGAGGGTGCTGCTGTGTCAGGTAAGGTTACTTATGTAAATAATTTAATATTGCAAGATTTAACTTTCCCATATTTCAGGGAACCTGCCATTACATTTCATTGAGGTTTGAGGCTCCTTCCCATCTGTGAATTTTATTCATTTCCTTTCCCTCTCTGCTTGTTTTCTTTTTTAAAGATCCAAGCACAAGTTTTAATCATTACTATATTTGATAAATAACATTTTCTATAAATATTTCTTAAATTGTGATTCAAAATACTTAACATGAATTTACCATTTTAGCCATTTTTAAGCAGCATTAAGCACATTCACATCGCTGTGCAACCATCACTACTACCCATCTCCACATAGCCAGAACTTTTTTTTTTGTGCTGGGGGTTGAACCCAGGGGTGCTTAACCACTGAGCGTCTCCAGCCCTTTTTTTATATTTTATTTAGAGAGAGGGTCTTGTTAATTTGCTTAAGTCACCATCTCCTGAACTTTTTCATTTTTCCAACTGAAACTCTGCACCCATTAAACACTAACTCCCCATCCTTCCCCACAACCCCAGCCCCCAACACCCACGTTTTACTTTTTGTCTTTATGAATTTAACTACTCCAGGTTCCTTATTTAAGTGAAATCATACAGTACTTTTTCTTCTATGTCCTTTAATTACCCTTAGAAAAATGTCTTCCAAGTTCATCTGTGCTAGAATTTTTACAAAAGCAATTTTATTGGGGTGTATTTGACATACAAAGAAATGGGCACATCTAATATGTACAGTTGATGAGCTTGGACATATGAAAATACCCATGATACCACTACCACTGCAATTGGTGGAAGAGATGTATCTATCACCTCCCAAAGATTCTTTGTGTTCCTTGTTTTGTTTTTATTTTTGTCATAAACATGAGCTAAATCATCTTCAATTCTGAAGTACAAGATACCATATTGCTAACCACAGGCACTATGTTCTATGGCAGACCTCTGGAACTTACTCATCTGACATGACTGAAACTTTATATCTATTGAACCATAACTCCTCATTTCCCCTACACCTTAGCCCCTACAACCACTACTATATTCTCTGCGTATGTGAGTTTGTTATACGTACTTCATATAAGAGAATCATGCAGTATTTGTCATTCTGTGATTGACTTGTTTCGCTAAGCATGATGTCCATGAAGTTCAATGATGTTGTTGCAAATGGTAGGGTTCCACTTCTTTCTAACGTGGAGTCACATTCCATTGTATGTGTGTGCCACATTTTATCTACTTACCCATCCAGGGATACTTGCTTTGCTTCTGCTCTTCAGCTATTGTGAATAATGTTGCGGTGAACATGGGTGTGCCAATATCTGTTTGAATGCCTACTTGTCATCTCTGCTTTTAAACTTGCTTGAGAAGGTCAGGGCAGCTTAGATTCATAGGCCAAGAAGGTCCTGGGAGAGGCTGTCTGTCCAGGACCTCTCCTCCAACAATGCAGGAGCTGCTCTGGTCAGGATGATATTTGGATTCCTCCTGGCCTACTATAGACTCCTCTGGGCATCCTTGGTAATAGTCACCCATGCTTCCAGAGCAAGACAAGTGGCACAGATCTCCAGAAAGACAAACAAGGGAAAGTTTGCTTTGGGGTTCACCTTGATGGATCATTTCTTGAGTATGTGTAGATTTGTGGTCAGGCTCTGTAATCCAGAAGAAGGCAAGAATATACTGGCTCAGGGGTCCTTTTTAGCCACGGACAGTCCTCCATGGCTCATTAAGGATTGCATGTTGCTAAGGGGCACTCCTCAGAACTCAGCACAGGCAATTCAGTGTTTTAGGACTTAGACTCTGGATTCAGACTGCCAGGATTCAAATCTTGACTCTGCCACTTATTGATTGAGAGAAGTCACCAAATCTTTCTTAGATATACTTTTCAAAATATCTGTAAAGTGGGAAAAATAGCAGTCTGAGTTCATTGAGAGAACTGAAAGGGATAACACACTCAAAACTCTTAGTACAGTACCAAATATATGGTAAGTTGCTCATTAAATATTAGCTATTACTATCAGCAGCTTTTATTCTTATAGCCACCTCCCTTTGCCCAGCCTTGGTCATCAGTTGGTGGCAGGCATAGGCTGGGCTGCATCTTTGGTGCCTTTTCCATTGAGTGACTCTCTGTCTGCAACACCTTGAGATCAGCTCTGATCCCGAAACTTGGTGAAAGCTCTGACACCTTGTAAAGCCTCACTCCTTCCTAATAACTTTCTATATGAGTCCGGGGCCACCCTGGGTGTTTACATATCCTGACCCCAGGGGTGGGGAAGGGATAGTGGCTGCCACTGGCTTTGTAAGCTTCCAGGCAGCTGGGGCCAATTGGAGAGGTCAATCCCACCAAAGAAAATTTTGTCCGTTTCTACGGAATAGGAATATTAATCTGACATAAGGCCAGAGCAGACTGGACCAGAGGGAGATGAAATAGTAGAGCAAGAATGCAGAGCTTTCTGGTAGAATCAGGCAGTGAATGGCTGCAGCAAATCGGAAGCAGATTGTTAAACATGGCTCTGACGGTCGTGTTTGCGTTTGGGTCTTCTGCACTGTGCATTAGCAGGCCTGCCCTGGGACTGTGCTCACCCCACAGCATGGTGAAGAGGCTGGGTTTGTGGATCTGCCCGCTGACTTCCTTTCACTTTTGTCTGGTCCATTTACTGGCCAGATGATCTGGAACCACCTGAAGGTCCAGCATGTTGCCCTGGGGCACAGTTCGAAGAGAAGAACTGAGGTGCTCACTGTTTACTTCTTGTGCACACAATACCCAATGACAACCACAGCAGGCAGGCAACCTCCACCTGGAACCGGAGGGGTGTCCTGGGGTCTGAGTTACTGTTGCCAGCTCACCACCTCTGGGAGGGTGCAGAAGGCACACCTGCTGTCTGGGCCAGTACGAAGATGGCCTCTGGGCCTAAGGGATCCGGTTTCAGGCTGCCTTGCTATCATGCAATGACTGCTCCTCTTCCAGAGCTGCTTGCAGCGATAGCAGCAGTGAAGAGTGGTGGGAAAAGGACAAAAGGACAGGCTTTCAGATCTGTGCTTGACTTTCACATCAGCCTGCATGACACCTTGGAAACTGAGCTGCCCTTGTGCTCTGAACAGGGGCTAGTAATTTCATCCTCTTCTCTCATGAATTTTACAATGGCAGCTAGAATCACTGCCCACCTTGGCTGAAATGTAGGAGTGTTTTGCACCTTGACTGATGAGAGGCCCAGATTAAAAATGTCCTTCCCTTTATTTACTGCTAGGGGGGCCGTGAGATAGCATAGTGATGTGCACAGGGTCTGGAAGTAGACAGCTGGGTTTCTCATCTCCATTATTTACTACTTGAGAGACCTTCGGTCTCCTTACCTTTCCTGTGCCTTGACTTCTTTATGTGCAAAATGGGATTTTAATATATACCTGATAGGACTAGTATTAGGATTAAATTAGATAATGCATGGAAAGTACCTAGAGAATTAACCATTAAAAAATCCAATCAATGTTGGCTTTTTAAATGGTTAATTAGGAATGCAGGGCATTCTTTGAAGTGCATTAAATAAAGTCAGAATATGTCAGAATTTGGAATGACTTATGAGACCAGTTATCCCATCCAAACTTCTCATTTCATAGACAGAAAAAACAAAGTCTAGGAAGGCACTGTATATTTTTGTGTTAGTCAGCTTTCCATTACTATAACAAAATATCTGAGATAATTAACTTATAAAGGGAAAAGATTGTATTTTGGCTCACAATTTTGGAGGTTCCAGTCAATGATTGAGTGGCTCGCTTAGTTTGGGGCCTGTGGCCAAATAGTGCATAATGGAAGGAATGTATAATAGAGCAAAACTACTCAACTCATAAGCCAGAGAGCAAGGAGAGAGAGAGAGAGAAAGAGGCCAGGGACTCATAGTCCCCCCCACCCCGGCCCCCATTTTTTTGGTACCAGGGATTGAACTCAGGGACTCTAAACCACTTAGTCACATTTCCAGTCCTATTTTTTGTATTTTATCTAGAGACAGGGTTTCACTGAGTTGCTTAGTGCCTCCTTTTTGCTCAGGTTGACTTTGAACCTGTGATCCTCCTGACTCAGCCTCCCGAGCTGCTGGGATTACAGAAGTGTGCCACCATGCCTGGCCTCACAAATCCCTTTTGAAGGCATGCTCCTGATGACCAACAGGTCTCCCACTGAACCCTGCCTCCTAAAAGTCCACAGCACCTCCTAATAGCACTATTCCAGGTATTAACCCTTTAACACAAGGACCTTTGGGGACACTCACCCAAACCATAGCATTTGCCAAACCTCATTTTTCGGTGTGGAGGAACTAGGACTTGAAGGGCTGACTTGAGTTTCCAGCCTAAGGTTTTTTCACACACTCTTCACTATGGGGCCTACCTCTCTAATCTTGAAGAGAGTTGTGTAGAACTTGCAGAGACCCAGACAGCTGAGCAGACATCAAATACGTAGATATGCATAATTCCACCTGAGTGTTTGTACTATTTCCAAAGGATAGCATAAATGACTGAGCAAGAGAAGGTTATTCAGGATGCAAATTAAACAGTGAGAGGATATTTCCATGTGTGTTTATACAGAGTGTTTTTACATTTATAAGTAAATGTTGGAATAGAAGGCATCTCTAGCTCTGGTTCAGCAACAGAGTAGGTGGACTTGCCCCTGGGAGATGTGTGTTTTCTACCTGGGCGAGACAGACTTCTAATGGAGTGGATATAACTCTGTATCTGAGCCTCAGACATTTAATTGATCTCAGTCTTCAATACCCTAGGTGGGAACTGACCAGAGGCTGGGAAAGGGAAAATCGAGCCACTAATGAGATTTCAGGCTGACACAAGTTGGGTATGTTGAGGGGGTGGTTTCCAGCAGGGCACATGGTGGGTGGTTAATGTTCCCTGGTGATAAGGGGATTATATGAGACCCTAGCAGTAAAGCCCAGGACGGCATCTTTGTTCACGTGACAACCTTCTTTGCTCTCCTCTGTCCCCATCTAGTTCTTAACCTCATCCACTTCTTTGGGATTTTCCCTTTTGTCCCCTCCTGTCCAGCATCTCTCCCCTGGGCAGCCCTGTGTGGCTCCGTGGACTCCAGAGAGGTCTAGGCAATGCCTCCTGGCTCCTGTTGGATCAAGGTCTCTGCCTTTTCTCCCTGGGCCTTAGTCTGTTGCTGGGGACCTTGAGTCAGGAAAACAAAGAGAGCCCTGTTTGGGGATGTGGGCGAGCCGGTCGTGTCCTTTCTCCATCCTTTGCTCCTCCCTGATTGCTCTCTCAGACCACCCAGCTAATGTCTGTCCCACCTTTGATGTCAGTTTCTTCCAAATTTTGGAAAAGAAGACCCATCACATGACTCTAGTCCTTTGGCTACTAGTCCCTCTGATGTCTGACCAAGCTGTGAATGTCGTCTATCCAGCCAGCAGGTCAGGACCTGCAGCTGGCACTGTCCCTACTCCATTCCTCAGAGGAGAAGTGCAGATCCCAGTCTTCCTGTTTGAAGGCACCATTAAGGTCTATGGCTCTCAAGGTGTGAAGATAAAGCAGAGCAGAGAAGGTGCTCAAGTCAAGAATGGTGGCTCATCCCAGGCAATCTCTCCACACTTGAATTTCCCATTTGTAACATGGGCAAAACAAGCCTATGCTCAGTATCCATTTCCTTGTGGTGAACTTGGTCCCTGATGGGGGCTGGGGTTAGAGAGAGAGGCATTGTGTCTTTCAGATCATAGGAGAAGTAACAGACTGCAGTGACTACACTGATACAGATCAGATAAAATCTCAGTGCAAATCCAATATTTTTGTCTGTTTCTTTCCTTCCCATTCTTTTTGGTGGTGCTGGGGATTGAACCCAGGGCCTTATGCTTACAAGGCAAGCACTCTACCAATTGAGCTATATCCCCAGCCCTCTTTCCTTTCCATTCTTAAGACCCTTGAAGAAAAAGTCTCCTTGTCCATTCTCAGTGCCATTCAGCTCTCATGTTTCTCTTTCAATAATTATTTACATTTGGAATCCTCTTTCTCTACCCTCCCTAGTCACAAACCCACACCGCCCTCCATCTCCAACCATAGCCTGAAAGAGTTAATTCAATTCTTCTGCTCCAGCCAGGAAGTCTCTATCTGCCAGTAGGGTCAGTCCAGGATGAGCATTATTGAAATTGCTAATTTATTTCTATAGCTTTAGTCTCCAACCTGGAATGGAACAATGAGACCAAAAGTGTTCCAGACACATTGTTTGTTTAACAAAGGAACATTCTTCCAACTGAACTCTATGGCTGTAGAATTTTCTGGTTTGATTGATTAACCCTCATAAGGGGTTTAGATTTCTCTGTTAGAGCTGAAGGGAGTGAGGGCCTAGGGGTCCATGAGCTCCTTTAATTGTTGTATCATTACTCCCCTGACCTTGACCCCTTACCTAGGAAGGTTGGACTTCTGTAACATCATGCTTACATCCAGAGAAATGGTTAAGGCTGTAAATCTCACAAAAATGAGTGTGCTGTGTAGTCCTGGGAGAAATGACAGGATTGCCCCTTCTGAATTTCAACCCTGCTGGCTTTGAGGAGGCTGTTGATTTTATTATTGATCATTGAGTTTGATCTGATGCATTTCACAGAGACTTGGCTCTGTGGCTGTGCTGTTGGCTCCAGGGGCAGCAGCTATGCTGATGATGAGATTTTCCGTTACCCCCGCCAGAAGGCGAGAGATGGTAGGGTAGATGTACATTTGCTCCTCCCTTCCTTCTGGAAAGTCTGATTTGGAGGCATGCATACGTGGGTTTCTTTAGATTAGATGGTGTGTGTTAAAAATCGCTCTTGACATTCTGCCATACGCAAGGGAATAGATGGAATTATGTTGGGAGACCCTTCTTGGTAGAATAGTTATAAAGGTTTTTTTTTTGGTACTGGGGATTGAACCCAGGGGCACTCCACCACTGAGCCACATCCCCAGCCCTATTTTGTATTTTATTTAGAGACAGGGTCTCACTGAGTTGCTTAGGGCCTCGCTAAATTGCTGAGGCTGGCTTTGAACTTGTGATCCTCCTGCCTCAGCCTCCCAAGTGCTGGGATTAGAGGCGTGCGCCACCGCGCCCGGCTAAAGGTTTTTTTTGTGTGTTTCTATGAACTATACATTTCTTTTTTCTCTGTAGATACATGTATGACTACCGAAAGAGGTACTCTGAGATCACCTTTGTCCATTTCTCTGGCCCTGGCGAGAACCATCACAAATACAATCCACGAAACAGACAATGGGTTCAATTGTGTGTAGTCAATATGAAAGCCCTGCCTTCCTTCCATCCAGCATTACCAAATACCCACTCAATTCTAGAAACTATGCTACTATGCTCTCTATTATTAAATTTCTTTTGGTATTTTTACTCATCAAGAATAGAAAACCATTCTCAGGTTTTCTGGGTTTGTAACATGATTCTTCCCTAAATTTCTTCAACCTCTTTTTTCTTCTTCTCTTTCCTATTTTATTCATCACCATCCTTTTTTTCTCTTTCATGTCTTCTTTTCCCCTTATCCACCATTGATATATTAATGTTCTCAGTCAGAGTTCTTTTTTTTTTTTAAAGAAAATTTAATGTGCAATTTGTTTTTTATTGTTTTTTTTTAGTTTATGTATGACAGCCGAAACCATTTTGATATAATTATAGAAGCATGGACTATATCTTATTATAGTTAGAGTCCCGTTCTTATGGATGCACATGGTGCTGGGATTCATATACATACATGGGAAAACTCAGATTCATTCCACTGTCTTTCCTTTTCCTATCTCCCCCTCCCTTTCCTCCATTCCCCATGGTCTAATCTACCACACTTCTATCTTCCCCTCACCCTCATCCCCTTATTGTAGGTTAGCATCCACATCTCAGAGAGAAAACATTAGACCTTTGGTTTTTTGGGACTGGCTTACTTCACTTGCATGATATTCTCCAGATCCATCCATTTTCTGGCAAATGTCAGAAAGTCATTTTGGTTTTCTTACCTCTTTTTCCCTTTCATTTTCTCTCCTTACATACTCTTCCTGGAAAATTTCACCCACATCTATGTATGGCTCATGTTATCTGCTTACATATATATTTCTCAGATATTCTCATTTGACCTTCACTTACTTGTCCTGTGTGTTCTCGCTTAAGTCTGTCTCCTTAACATAAAGACCTGGGTGTCCAGACACATTTCAAACCTAATGGGCTCATAAAAGAACTCAGCATATTCCCTGTCAAACCTGTACCATCTTTGTTTCCTGTCTGGGTGGCTAACTACTCTCCCTGTCATTCACTCCAGAATCTGGAAGCCATCCTAGATATCTCCCTCCCTTCACATCCGTTTGTGCACTAAGTCCTGTCAGTCCCATTCCCTCACCTTCCCTGCTGCCCCTTCTAATTCTAGCACTCACTGTCTCCCCATGCATTATCGAGATCTTTTCCTTCTTCTTTCCTTCTCTTCTTTTTCTTCTTCCTCCTCCTCCTCCCTCCTTTCTCCCCTTCTTCCTCCTCATCTTCTACCTCCCACTCCTGCACCTCCTCTTTTTGTGCTTAGGATCTAACCCCGGGCCCCGTGCTTGGTAGGCCAACTCTCTGTCACTAATCTATGCCCTAGTCCTTATTGCAACATCTCTTAACTGGTTCTAGCTTTGTTCCTCCAAACCATCTTTCTGTTGTACCGTAAGTACTTTATATGATCATTATAGATAAAAATCTGAACGAGTCACCCCCTTATGTGAAACCTTTCACTGACTTCTAAGCACCTAGAAGCAAGTTCACACTCCTTAAGCCTGTTGTACTAGATTTTCATGATTAGTTTCTTGCCTATCTTTTTTCAATCTTCAACAAGTCTCTCCACTCTCTGACTGGTACCCAGACACTCACCCTAGACCCTAGTCATATTAACCCCTAGTCAGGCTGCTTCTTGCCTGCATGTCTTTGCCTTTGCCCTTCCCTCCATCTGGAATTCTCTTTCCTCCTCTTGCTGTGCTGGTCTTAGCATTGTCCCTTCTATGAATTCTTCCTTAAGGCCTTAGATTTCCTCCTGTCCACCTTCATTATACACTACAAATGTAATAATTTGTCTTCCTATTTTCCAATTTTTTGTTGGTGCATTATAATTATATATAACAGTGGGATTCATTATTGCATATTTGTACATGCACGTGATGTGACAATATAATTTGATCAGTTTTATTCCTCAGTTCCTTCCCTTTCCCTCCCTGATCTCCTTCCTCTATCGTGCTGGTCTCCTCTACCTTAAAACATTGTTTTCATGTCTGTTTCCCTATTAGACAGTGAGCTACTTAAGAGTGGGGTTGTTGTCTTTTTATCCCCATAGCATGAGCGCGTCACACAGGTCTTGTACTTGGGGATGAGTACCTGTATATGAATATAGAGCCCCCTGAGATTATTTTTCCTCTGATCTGTGTCTGATCACATTAACCTGTTTGCTTAGACGAGTCTTCGATATTAACTTGTCAGAAATCCAGCAGAAATTTGAAGCTGGTTTTGTTTCTCATGTTTGGGTACAGTTAACTCTTACCTGCCTGCAGCCTCGCCTGCTGTTTTGATTATTTGAAGAAGTTTCACTATGGACTCAGCTTCACTTGGCTTATTAGCTCTGACCCTGTGGCTGCGTCTCTTCCCTGGTCCCCATCCTCTTATCTGGGGAGCAGGAAATGCAAACAGCCTGTTTTAAGAGCAGATGATCAAGAGACCCTGTCAAGTGCATGCAGACCTTTTACACTTGTAGATGCAACACTTTTAATTAATCACTTCTAATGTTGCTGGTGATCAGTTCTACTTTTTTTCTTCAAACCAAACGGTAAGCCTGAACAGAGGATGACTAGCAATCAGCTTCAAGATAAGATCTGAGAAGGAATGCCTTTGCTCCCAGCTCCATTTCCCATGGAAAATTGAACTCTAACCAGACTGCCGGACAGCGTGGTCCTTTAGGGGAGTGCCGAATCTCAGTACTATCTTCCCTGGTTTCTCTAAGTAATAATAGATCCTGTTTCTAACAAGTTTGGATGTCCACATAGGATGCTATATACATCAACCTGGGAACCTGATTACTGGGAAGTCATCTGTTGGCTCACTTAAGGATGGATGGTCTATAGCTTGGTTTTGTTGAGTTCTCATTTCTACAGTGGATCCAGCTTAAAAGAAAGTCAATAATGCTAATATCGGCCCTTTAGATTAAGTGTTTGGGGCACACTTATTCTGACCTGGGCATTGTACTAGGGCTGGCAATATAATTGGGGAACAGAATTGGTCCCAGTCCAAGGGGTACTATGGTATTATGGGAAAACCTAGAAGTTGGACCGATTTGAATATAAATCTTGATTCCATCAATTTTTACTCTGTGATCTTGGATAAGTTATTCAACATTTCTGAACTCAATTTCTTCATCTATAAATGAGGATTATTTTATTTCCTTTATAGTCTTATTGTAAGAATTAGAGAATACATCAGACATAATCTGGTTGGTACATTGCCTCACACTTAGAAAGAGTGATAGTCATTGCTCACCATCACAATACATCACATCGCAAAACTCTTGATCTGCTTTAGCTTATAGTGATAGCTAAAATGCATAGTGGTGCATTCTCTCATACAGACACCTGTCTTAGCACTTTACGTGTATCAACACTCTGAACAATCTTATGAGGTTTATACTTCTATTATTTTGTAGAAAGGGAAACTGAGTTATAGGAAAGTTAAATAACTTTCCAAAGGCGATACAGCAGGTGTATGGCTGGCTCGGGATTTGAACCTATCCAGCTGTCCTTCACATTACATCCTTTAACCACTCTATTATGCTGCCTCTTCATGAAATGCTCTAATCATATTCCTAAGCTACTAGTCATATTAGTTTCCTAAGTCTTCCACAAATTACCTCAAACTTGTTGACTTAAAACAATTAAAATTTATTTTCTCATAATCCTGGTGTCCAGTGCTCAGGATCAGGGTTGGTTCCTTCTAGAGGCTCTGAACAAGAACTGTCCATGATTTCCTGGGAGCTTTTGATGGTTACTGATGATCTTTGACATGTCTTAGCTTGTAGCTACCTCCACCTCTCCCTCCATCTTTGCTCTGCCTTCTTCTCTGTATGCAAGTCTCTGTGTGTTCTTTACTGATAAAGAAAAGTCGTTGGATTTAAGTCCACCCTAATGGCATTGAACCTGGATAGTTGGATGATGTTTGGTGCATGAGCGGCGAGAATTCATCATTACAAAGAGAAGAAGCTAAGAGAGTTTATGGGAGGAAGATATGCTACAAGGGTACAGCGGAGACATGACAAAGATGTCTTTCCATGGGCACAGAGAGAATCTGGGCTTATATGTGCTTCTGTTTCTTTGCTTGCCTTTGGTGGCCTTTTTGCTGGAATTGGTTTATGCTAAAGGATGAGTGATTGACAGATTCCTGTCCCTTGCCCACAATGCTTATTGCACATGTGCAAAATGCTCATCCTCGGGTTTAAAATCAGATGTATGAGATGCAAGTAATATACATGAGGTCTTAAACAGGAACTTTCCCTTCTTAGGTTACTTTAGGTCAAACTTGGGAACCTCATGCATGTTCCTTGGGATGGTTGGGCAATCTTTTTAAAAACAGGATCTTGTTGTTTATACTTTGAGTGTTAGCTTTTCCAATAACTGCAAAGGGGTGAAATTATAAGGAGGTCCTTAGTCTTCCATTGGTGCCGCTAATTGAGATGGGAGGGGCCTGAGGCAAGAGTCCCTGATCTATCCTGCTTCACCTAACACTGTATGCTCTCTTCTTAACTAATTATATCTGCAAAGACTCCTTGAAATAAAGTTACCTTCTGAAGTTCTCAATGGACATGAATTTAAAAAAATTTTTTTTATTTGTAGATGGACACAATACCTTTATTTTATTTGTTAATTTTTATGTGGTGCCAGGGATTGAATCCAGTGCCTCATGCATGCCAGGCAAGCACTCTACCACTGAGCCACAACCCCAGCCCAAATTATTATTATTTTTTTTGCAGGGAACACTGTTCAACACATTGCAATAACCATTTGCTCTTTATTTAAAAGGCGATTTGATGAAGGAATGTTTGTTTACTGTCTTATTCCAAAAAGTCAGGTGAAGGAATTAAAATCATGCTTTAAGAACTTGATCATGTTTTAGAACATAATTCTGACTGGTATGTAGGCCATGGCAAACTAGTGGACTGAGGGGAACATTGACTTCCTTCTCAGATGGCCCTGGATCTTCCTTGAGGCACCATATGACTAAAGTGACTAAGGCAGATCCCTATCTGCAGAGGCTGTTTAAAGTCAGGCATCATACACACCTTTGCACTGGGCTCCTCTCTCGATGGTCAAACACCTCAAGTTCCTTCATCTGTTTTTCATACTGGGACCTTGAGTTCTATTACTTACTTATCTCTTTCTTCTGAATGAGTTCTGATTTATTTGAGCTCTTGAAATGAATCAGTGGATGCTGGGTATGGTGGATACCTGTAATCCCAGTGGCTCCAGAGGCAGGGGCAGGAGGATTCTGAGTTCAAAGCCAGCCTTAGCAACTTGGTGAGGCCCTTAGAAACTTAGCAAGACCCTATCTCTAACTAAAAAAAAATATAAAAAGCACTGGGGATGTGGCTCAGTGGTTAGGCACGCCTGAGTTCTATCTCTGGTACCAGAAACAAAACAAAACAAAACAAAACCACAAAACAAACCAGGTCACATCAGCCTTTTGTAGTTGCCATGTCAAGCTAGTCATGTAGGGCTCTTCAGCTAGTCACAGCCTCTCCTTGCACTTAATCTCAAATGCATTGAAAGACTCCAGGGGCCTCATGTGTTTGCATAGTCTCTGTTACCTGCACAGAATAATGAATGTGTTAGTGGTACAATTAAGTAAGGCATCTGCTACAGGTTCAGATTAAAGGAACTGGACGCTCATGCAGATGTCTGTCTTCTTGGGTTCATCCCAGTCCCTGGAGGGCTATCAGTCGGGGAGAGTTAGCGTGGGAGAGGATAGAGGCATGAATCCAGAAGGTGGACTGTCTGGTCCAAACTTTTGATCAGGAGATGTGTCCTTTGATGTAGCAGACGGAGTTCCCTCCAAGAGTAATGCTGAGGCCAATGGGCCAGTCTGCTTTTCTTTGCATCCTTTGGCAGGTACAGCCCACACTGGTGTGGCTGGGTTTTGTCCCTGGGCCAACTTCCCATTTGGGCTGATCTGCCTTTTGATATCTCCTGGTCTGTTCTAGTGATGATCTCTGTAGGTCATGGGGTATGACAGAACCTATCCTCCTGGATACCTATCAGGCTCAGTAGAAGACATACAGATTCAAAGTTTAGAGGTCAAAAAAAAAAAAAAGAAAAAAGAAAAGAAAAAGAAAAAGAGGGGGTGGTTAGAGGACACAGAGCTACTCACAGTCCAGTATGGCAGACATGCAAACAATAATAGTCGTGAGAGGAAGGTCAGGTGGAGGCATGTCCATTAGTAAGGCCTACCCTAGAGTAAGAGTTAGCAATTTATGACCTGCAGGCTGAATCCAGCCTACCACTTATTTTTACAAATAAAATTTTACTAGGATTCAGCCACACTCTTTGCTTACATATTGTTTATGGTTGCTTTTGTGATTCAATGTTAGGTTAGAAAAACCAAGTGACCTGAAAAGCCTAAAGTATTTACTGTCTACACTTTTATAGAAAAGTTTATTGACCTTTGTACGAGACAGTGGATTCGCAGGTGGGAGTGTGCCAAGTGAAAAATAGACATGGTCCTTATCCTTAGGGGATTTCTGAATTTTTGTATATGCAGCTCACACACAGAACTTAGGGGAACATGAACTGAGGGAACTGACTGGGGGAGAACTTTGGAGATGCGTGTGAGGTTTCTGATTGGGAAGGGGGTGCCACAAGGCACAGCAAGTGTGCAGGTGGCATGAGGGTCTTGGAGGAAGCTGTGAGTCTGTAGGTACATCTGCACAGGTGCACAGACAAGCTGGGGATGATGAGAAACTCGAGGCCAGAGGTCAAGCAAGGATGGAGGCTGTGAAGATAGAGGGGATTTTATAGTCTCAAAGCCATGTTGTGGTCACAAAGATGGTTCAGTATAAATAATCAAAGCACCACATAACTTTGGAGTTGGAAAAGTCCTCAGAGATCATCTACCCCAACTCCTTCATTGCATAAGTAAAGAGGAAAGAAGGGAAGGGAAGAAACTTGCTAGGTTTACCCAGCAAGTGAGCTGAGCAGATCAGGGCCAAGTCCCGTCCTGGCTAATTCAGGACTGTCTTCTCCAATTGTGAGCTAATCCCTTGGAATACTGACCTTGTAGTCTTCCTCTTTAGGGGAAAGAGCTATGAAGCTCAAGTCCAATCCCAACATCTTTATTTTAAATTTCTGTGGCCTTCAGATTCCTACTCTTTTTTCCTAGCCTCTTTGATTGGTTCTGCCACTTCTAAGCTACTTGAGGGCAAGTTGTGTCTATGAGTTCCTCCTTGCTTATATTGGGGAATCCATGAATGTGTATAAAAGCACTGAACTTTGAAACATCTGCCTGGCCCATCTGTCACACAGGGTGGAGGTCTGGACTTCCATGGCCCTCTCTTGGTTGGGACTGGGTATGGCAATATATAGATCTGACTGGTGTCACTAGGACTGGGAGAGAGCCACTGAGCCCTGGACCATCTTTGTAGCTTCCCATGTAGTTGGTCACATGCTTTATGGCCACCTGCAGAGCCTTTCCTCCAAAACACTCACCACCCTTAAACAAAGAGCTTCTTTATGTGTTGAACATCTCCCAGCAGCCTCATTCACTCAGCGAGGATTCAGCTGGGATGCCATGCGTCTTCCATGATTGACAGAAACACCTCATTTGTCCTGATGTGTTGATGGAAAGACTAGAGGAGCAGCCAGAGAGGACTCTCCAGCTCAGCCCATCCCTAATTGACAGGACATGCTCCTCCCAGGTTTCTTTAAGCTGTGAGAAGACTCTCCTTGGCTTCCCACAACATGCTGGATGGGCCCCAGTCCAAATTCCTCCAGCGAGGCGGAGATGGGAAATGTGGGGTGGGTGGGGGAGGTATGGTGGAAAGTGAATTGGACGGTATTTGCCCACAGAGTCTCAGATTCATTTGTTGTCTGCACAGCAGCCCAAAAGTTGCCCTGAGCCAGTGGCTTAGCTGGCTCAGCAATAGAGCCAGAGGACATGAAGCCAAAATTCAAGAGTCAGGGGACACCAGGTGTACTGAGAGAAAAAGCAAGCAAGCTGCCTTAGGCACTTACAGGAAAAATTCGCATGGTTCTGTCTGATCCTGGTAGGACCTATGAACTTTTCAGTCCTCACCCCTTCTCTCTCATCCCCTTTACCTGGTCTTATTAATAACAATATAGAAATCAGTCATTTACAGTAGGTTTGCAAGTAAGAGTGGAATGCTGACCAGCCCAAATTACTAAATGTTGAAAACAATAAAAGCCCCCAATGCAAACAGTGCCCTATCAATGAAGGAACCTAAGATATAGTACATGCATGTGCCACATGCACACCTGTGGGTGGTTTCCCACATCTCTGCACATTGAATCTTCATGATGGTGTGTGCAAATGACAATATTTTATCCATCTATGGATCAGGCCTCAGAGTTATTAAGTAACTGTCAAGGACACACAGGTAGGAAATTTTAGAGCTGTCAGGTTTCATGGCCTGTTTCTTCTTATTACACCAAGCATATTATTCAGAGAGCTTGCACCGAGCCCTGGCAAGGCTGACTCTCTTTGTGGGTAGAAATGGAGGTCTAGGTAGCATAATTTAAAAAAAAAAAGATGTGATTCTTTGTAAAAAATTCAATTGATAGATAATAATCATACATCCTCATGGGTGCATTTATGCATTTTGTAATGAACAACTCAGGGTATTTTAATATCATGAAATCCACCCTTCTAAAATACACAGTCCGGTGGTTTTTAGTGTTTTCATGAAGTTGTGCAACTGCCCTGATGCAGAATGATTTGAGCCTCTTCAGGAAAACCTAAGGACCTAAACCCTTTCTGTTGCCAGGCTCTTCGTGGGCCCCGATGTCTACCATTAATCACTGGAATTAATCCCTGTCACAGTGTGACTGGTCAGATCTTCAGCAGCCTCTAAGGCTTCAAAAAGGTGGCCTTGTCACTAATGGAAAAAAATAGTCACTTGGTAAGTCCCAAGTCAGGAAACCTGGGTTACACTATGAATTCCTTGAGGTCATCCCAGGGCCTTCCTTACCTGGAAAGGATGTGGATTGAATGTCAGGTAATCGCAGATGAGGGAAGATGCAGGACATAGACCCTTCAGAGCAAGGCTAGAGGCATGTGGAAGCTGTGACGGAGAGCTCTGGAAAACAGCTGGGTACCATGAGAGGGAGCAATGGAGTAATTGAAAATACATTTTTCCTCATGTTTCATTTACCTGTCCTGGTAGAAGCTGGCTGACATACCAGGACTAGTTTCTGCACTGCTTCTTTGATTCTGTTGATTGGAGGTTGAACTAAAAGAGTTTAGAAGACCATACATTCTCAGCTTTCTCTGGTCTCAGAGACAAGTATACAGCTTTCCTGAGCATGTGCTATGGGAAGACCTGTCAAGGACTCTAAGTAGGATAAGCTGGACTTCCATCTGGGCCAGTGTGGGTCTCCTGGGTGATGAGTCCAGGAGACCTGGATTCTTCCCACCACTCACTGTATGTTTCTGAAATCACCTGGATGTCTGTACATCTCCTTTGGTTGCATCTGTTCCAGTGGACTGTTTTAGAGAGCTTACTCTACTGTAGGTACTGTGCTAGGTACCTAGGTGCTTGGGATTTAGTGATAAGCAAGACAAGGACCCAATCTTTAAGGAATCATTATTTTATTTGATCCTTTAGAAAATAGAAATGTCTCTTGGTTTGGCTTTGGTCTTCCTGTCATTTACAACCTGTACAAATGACTTTTCAGATTATATTCCTGAGTGTAGGTTTTGTTCTGGGCAGAAGAAAGGATTTGAAGTGCGGCTGTCATCTCTCTCGGCTGTTTCCCTGTGGGTCAGCATCCAGGGTAAAGATGAGGCCTCGGTTGGCCCACATGGTGTCTTTGGGTCACTTGACAAAAGGTTTCCCTTCTTCAAGATGCTGCTTTTGACAAAAAATTGTTTATTTCTTGAAAATTGTCTTAATGTGCTGCGTGTTTGATCAGGACATTTACTATTATCTGCCAGAACACTGTCATAGGAAATATACTGTTAAGTAAAAGATACCTGCTCTATAGTTCATGCCCCTTGAACAGAGTATTTCTGTGCAGTGAATGATCTGCACACCTGCATGTAGCCACCTTGGTAAGAATGATAAATAGTGGTACTTGCAGCTGGTATCTGTTGCATTTCTCATTCAGCAGAGGTGCCTCACCCTGAGTAGAGGATGTTTGATTCTTTCAAGTTTTAGAATATGAGAATAGGGAAAGGACTCTTGAGGAAAAAAGAAATCCAGGCTCTGACTCTGTCCTGGCTCACTCTTGGGTTTTTCCAGGAGGCTGGAAATTCTGCAGCCCATCACATTATATTTGCAGCCGAATGACTGAAAGCCTAGTTCTTCAGTCTGAGGTGTGGAGAGAATTCCTGCCCCTCAAGGACCTTTCAGTGGGAGAGGACTTTTGGAGGTTCATGGGTAAGCAGAAACCAGAAGGCTCAGGGATATCATTTCTAAGTCGCCATATTAAGTGCCAGATTTGGCTCCAGGACCTGGTCTTTATGTCTCGTCAATGTCTCTTGTCTTCCCTGCTGCCCCAGAGAGGCAAGCACCACTGGAATAGTGTGCTCCAGAGGCACAGGGCAGACTGTGGACTTTCGCAGTGGACTGTCCTGTTGGCTTGGGCATCCTCTCCCTGGGCTTCTCTGAGGGGGTTATTCAGCATAGTTGGTGTTTTACTTTCCCTTCCTGTTGTCCCTGGTGCCAAAGGAAGCTGAGCTCCCAAGCAAGTTTTGGGTATTTACTTTTTTCATCTCTTTAAACATTCAAATTTATCAAGAACTATGGTATTCTTGATTTATGAAGGGACTTCTGCCTTTCTTCATAAGACATTGATTTAAAAGTGACCCAAATAGTAATGAGATTTCTCTCTAGGCCAGTGAGACTTATTCAAATCCCCTGAGCATGTGTTACACCTTTTTCTTCTGATGATTTTTTATTATGATTATTGATCATGAAGTTTTCAGCTAAAAGAGGGCAAGTGCCTCAGGGAGACCACTGTAGTCTTAGAGAAGACACCATCTGCACCATAGCTAGATTGAAGGAGCCATTGTCACGTGAGACATGCATCTGCCATCATTTTTCCTCAACTTGTTAGTTGTCCTCTTTCCCCTGGATTCCAAGTGACTTCTGCTTTGTGTTCTGGCACAAGTAAGGGCTAAATAGACAACATGTTTTTGACTCAGGGACACCATGTGCTAGGCATTGTCTTAGAGTGGAGGGCACAGAGATAATGACAGAGGGGCCTCAGGTATACTTTTGACCCATGAGGGGTTGGAGAGAGCAATTCTTTGTTATGTTAGTTGAGATAATATCAACCCTCATTTTTATTGAAAGCCTACCATGAGCTTAGCACTAGGTTGAATACTCAGAGGAACACAGTAAGCAGCAGAGCTGGGTCTTTGTCTCCTAGAGTCAGAAAGCAGTAAAGCTGATTGTGGGAAGATGCCCACAATCAGGACTGCTATCACAGGTAGTGCTAAGTGAAGAGACTGGAAGAGTCCACTGTAGGAGTTTGGGAGGGCTTCTTGTAGAAGGAGCAACTTGTATTCAAGCCTCTGTAGAGATGGTCTTTGGAAGGGAGCCTTGGAGAATGCTGAGTGGCTCTGCTGGAGTGGGCTTAAGGGAGCATCTCAGTCATGGAAAGAACCTTCTCTGTGTGGCCTGAGCTTAGCACCCACTTTTTTCTTCCTCTTGTTCTCATTCACTCATTTGCCACCTCTGGTTCACCTGACTCCAAGCCCTCATCTCCTCATTCTTTTGTCCAGCTTCTCCTTCCCCTCCACTGTCTATGTTTCTGATTATTTCCCCCAGTTGGAGTCACTTGCATTCTTCTGCATTGAATCTCATTTTGTTATTTCCTGTCCCATATTTTCTAAACTCCCCAGATCCCTTCTCATTTATTGCTCCATCCTCTCTGGTGTTGTTTGCAACACCGCCCAGTTTGTTATCATCTGCAGATTTAATTAGCATGGTTGATGACCCCTCTCTTCCAGACCAGAGGCTATGGGGAAGGACAGGCAATCTCAGGCAGGGCCAGCTCCAAGTGTGTGTACACAGGGTCACGGCTGTGGAAGAGTCTGTTTTGGCTGGATAAAGGGGACAAGTTCCAAACTGGTCTCTCACCTCATATAGGGAAAAATGCCCCAGGAGCCAGGTTTTTCTGGGAAAAAAGGGAGGATGCTGGAAACTGGATTGCACAAACCCCTTTAATTCAAATTCCTCTGGCCAGAGAACACCATCTGCAGAATCTAATTATTAGCATTGAGTACCTGTTTTGCGCCAGGCATTATGCTAGGTACCTTCCTTCTATTATTGCTGGTCTTCACAAGTACTCTGTGAGGTCACCACTGCTTCCAATTATAATTATTTTTCTATTTTACCAAAAGGGGAACTGAAACTCACAAGGATTATGTTATCTATCCCTGGTCATAGAGGGACAAAGGGAAAGAATGAAATTTTCAGCTGGGTTTCTGAGCTCTTCCTTTATTGTACCCTGCTTCTCAGAGAGTCCACCTACTCCCTCTCCTGTCATCAAAGCCACTGTAGGCTAGTGGATTATTTTTGTAGCACTCTAGGCAGGTGGGCTCATCTGGATATTTTTGGAAGTCCACAAAATGATTCAACCATTATTTGCATCCTAGCAATACTGAGGATATCTGATTAGTTCATTCATATCAGATTCTAGATCTAGATATTAGCTATCTCAGTGGCTTTCATTCATAAACTGACTTCTTTAAACTCATCCTTAATGTGGTGGGGTGGAGGCAGGGAATTGGTGTGATCATTGCAAATACCAGGAGTAGTTGTCAGGCCTGATGGGTCTTCAGGGCAGCACGGTGAGTTTCAATAACAGCTCTCTGAGCACTAAAACTCAGGGGAGTCCCAGATATCAGGAAGGATAATTTTCCTTGTGTGCACCAAATAATGTTTGATGTCCTTCCCTTCGTCCACTAAATGTTATGCTCTCCCCAGTCACTGTGACAATTGAGAGCCTCCACTCATTTCTAAAGGGGATGGTACAGCTCTTGAGATCTGTGCCATGGAGGCCATATCAAGGCTCAAGAGGGGCTGGGCAGGTGGAGCTGTGTCCCTCCAAAATTCAAGCATGTAACTTCTTGAAATATCATTTGAAGAGAGTTCTTTAGCTGATGAAAGCTTATAATCAGTTTTGTTTCTTTATTTTTTTGGTCCTGGGGATTGAATCCCTGAGCTATATACCCCTAGGCCTTTCTGTTTTTAAAAACAGGGTTTTGCTAAGTTTTTTTTTTTTTTGCCCAGGCTGACCACAAATGTGTGATCCTCCTGCCTCAGCCTCTAAAGTCACTGGGATGTAGCCAGTTTTGTGGAAGGCTTTAAAACTTCTTTGCACATGTTCAAAGTATACCCTGCCTCTCTATGCTGGATCTCTGTTATGAAGGAAGAAGGAAAGTCAGAGCCCCAACTTTAGAACCCTGCCTGCTCGATCAGCAGAAGGCCACAGGCAAGCTTGTTCCTTTACTTGGTTGGACCACAGCTAGACCAATTCCAGAGCAGATGAGCAGTTGTTGATCTCACTGGAAATGGGTGGAAGTTCCTAATTTGAGCACTATTGAGAAAGGAGGAAGACGTTTCTTCAAGGATTCCTTGACTATGGGGACTCTCACCATTCTTTATCTCGCTGAAGATACAATGAATCTGGGTGAAAGTAATGGGTTGAATCCATCCAAATTACTACTGTGAGATTCATGGGCAATGGCCACATGGTGGGCAATACAGCCAATCACAGCCCACATCTCAGCATGCTGGCTCCCTTGCTGCTTCTCTGATTCAGGCAGGCTGGTCTCCACATGCTGTGCTTTTCCTCATTGAAACTTTGCCCATCCTGTTCTTTCTCTTCTGTGTCATCCACAATCCTTTTCACATGTACAAATTCTATCATAAGGCTTTCCAAGTATAACTCAAGTTTCCTCTCTCTAACATCACTTCTGGCTCCTTTAGTACATAACTCGTGGTTGCATTGACAGAAAACCATCTCAAACAACTAAGCAAACGTATAATCTCAGGTTACCAGGAAGCCCACAATTGACTGGTGAGACTTGATCCAGCAGTTTAAATAATATCCCCAAAGACCCCCTACTTCTCCATCTTTCTGCTCAAGCTTCTGTGGGGTCCTCTTCATCCTCTGTTTACTGAGTGACCCCTTGGCTGGCTAAGGCCTTTCCTTTATCAAGTGAATTGATGGCCACCCTCCTCTTCAGGGTCTGACAGAAAGAGAAAGCTTCACTCCCCCAAAACCCTGGCCAACATTTCCTTGAATCCTATTGGTTTAGACTGCATTACAAGCATATTCCAGAACAAATCACCGTGATCAGGGGGATGGATAGGATGAGTTTTCAAGCTATTTAGGCTTCTCTCTGGAGTTATTGGAGGGATTGATTCTACTAAAAACATACAACTGAGATCCAGGAGACGAAAAAAAAAAAAAATCTGGCAACTATTGACGAGTGAAAAGGGAGACAAAGAACAAAAGAACAAATTACTTGTCTTGTCCCTTTGGACATTAATAACCCCAGTCCTGATGGTCACTTTTCTCCTACATTAGGTCATTTATCTGGCTTCCAAAAAGATTGAAGGCTGTGTGATGGCGTGATGACTTTTAATTCTTTTGTGTGTCCTTGACTCTTAGCACATTTCTGAGCACATGGTTGCTACACAGTAAATACTTGTTGAATTAAAAAAATGTTGGGATGATTGAATCACAGGAAAATAGTGAAGATATTCCTTAGGGGAGAGGCGAGTCACCACCAAGAGAAGTCTGGGGAACATCACTGGGGCGGGAAATTAATTATTGATAACATGAAAGTTTCATAGAAGTGTCTTAAGAGGTGGAAAAAAGGTAGTAAAATCAAAGAATCATAAGTTTTGAGTTGGGTTCAGGGTGCTTTTATAGGTAATAAAATGAACTTTCAAATGCTTGGAAAGGCTGCTGTATAAGCCTTTTCTCTCTGAAGCATCTATTTTCATATTGGCCAAAGAAATGAAGGCCAGGAAGGAGATAATGGCATTCCTGCCCCAAAATTTGATGGCTGTTGAACTTAGTGGGGCTCATTGGTGATCTATAGGGTGTCCCTATGATTTATTATCCAATCCCAGACTTTTACAAAATGCTAGAATGTTATACTAGATGGGATGATGAGGCAAGGGAAATAAACTGGGCCCATCCCAGGCTAACTAGAACCCACTGGTCCCCTGTGGTCTGAATATCTCCCAGTCACCAACTGGGGTACCTTTTGCCTATCGCTGTCCATCTGCCTTCCATTTCTTCCACAGTGAAATGCTCCTCGTGTCCTGGTGGGGGCGAGTGGGAAGCACACCCAGAGTTTGGAGTCTGCAGCATCTGATTCCACTTGCAGGATGTCGACTGTTCAAAATAGTTTTACTGTGACGAATAGGAAAAGGCAGCATTTCTCTCTGGTTTTTCCTCATGGTTATCTATGACCTTTTCTCCTCTGCTTGGGGCTCGTCCTGTGTGCCTGAAGCCAAGTTATTAGCCTTCCTTAGTTTTGGAGGAGGCCCTGTCCTTTCTGCCAACATCTTCAGGGACTATGGATTCTTAGATTTTTTAAAAAAGTTTTTTGGTAGAAATTTTATCTCTGGCTACTGGATTCTGATTAGCCTGTTACTGTCAGCAGCACAAACTCCCAAGAGAACCATTGATTTGTTCAGTTACATGTAGGAACTATTGCCTTAGTGAGCTCAGCTGTGATTTCCCCCATGGTGAGATTTCTAAAGAAGCCAAGGGGCATGTTTTATAGTTTACAAAAAACTTAGTGTATATAATTTCATTTGATCCTGAGTTGCCATGGAATCATTCTTCATTTTTGAATATTTATTAATTGAAAACAGATAATATAGAACAGATTTAAATGAATATGTTTCTTTAACAAATAATACATTTCAATAAAAATAATATTTTTAAACAAAAAAGTTGCGGAGCATTGTGGCATGGTACACTTTTGTATATCTCCTCTAATTTTATTGAGGTACAATTGATATAAACTAAACCCAAATATTTGAAGTATATAATCCACTGAGTCTTGACAAATGTACACACCTGTGAAACTATCAACTATGACCATAGTCAAAATAATGAATATATTACCACCCCCATGTGGAATATATTTCCACATATCCTTTTGTAGTCTATTCTTATTTCCTCCAAGTGGATTTTTTTAAAAAGAATATTTTATTTGTCAATGGATATTTATTTATCTATTTATTTGCAGTGCTAAGAATTGAATCCAGCACCTGTGAGGCTAGGCAGGTGCTCAACCACTGAGCTACAACCCCAGACCCCCTTCAAATAGTTTTATTACTAACAGTTATTTTAACAGTATTCCTTCATCTCAGAGAGCTATGGAGGTTCGTCAGAAATGGCCCAGCTGGTATATAACAGAGTTGGTGCCCAAGGCTAGCTTGTTCAGTCCTGGAATCCATGGCCTTCCCATGGCCTGTCTTATAAGTTGATAAAGATTATTCCCTGTTTCTTTCAGTTGTGGATTTCTGAAGTAGAATGAAGCCCAGAGAACACTTTATCACCCTCTGCTGCTGACTGCCCATGTGGATCCTTTCAGGGTGCTGAGTTACCTTTAGGGGGATCTGTAGCTCAGGGATTAAGTGGAGAGTAGGTTCTCTCAGTCCTTGTGGTGGTGCACCTGAGTCCGTTTTTCTGGGTTGCCCTTGCTGCTTCCTCTTCAGCTGGATTTTGAGCAATGTTTCCTGGGCGACTCCTATCTGGAGTGCAGTGAGAGGCCCTACAAGGAGTATAGACTGTGGTGACTGTCCCAGAGATCATCTCTTCTGGGTATCTACTCATTTTGATGCCCAGAAGTATGACAAGAGTGGCTGAGTTTTCATTTCCAAGGGATACTGGTTGGGTTGTCCCCAGTCTTTAGTTGGGGACTAGGGGAAGTCTTTTTCATAAGAAGGGTCATGTTTCTGGTCTTTTAGGGTCTGGGTCAGGGCTCAGTGAGCTTCTGGATCTGCCCACTGCCTTTGCTGATCATTGACCATCATCCTCACCTTACAGAGGTGATTTCCTTGCTCTCACCCAAAGAGTTCCCAGGAGCAAGTTTTCATCTCTTTTTCCTTTGTCAGGGAGTTCTTCCCTGTGCTTAATGCCAAGTCATGGCATCTCTGGGAGGTCCCTGATCATATATTGAAAGTTCCTGGAGCTGCAATGAAGTTAAGGCTTTGGAGGTTAAGGCAATGACATGGATAGATGATGGTCTATCTATGTGAGCTGGGTCTCACAACTAGCACAGCACTGCTGTGCTAGTTGTGAGACCCATCTCAGATGAATCTTTGCTCTTGTGTCAGAAGGTCCTCCATCCCAAGGCTATCCACATTCCTCCTTAGTCCATGATGGCTCCCTGGCCCCAACCTTGGCACTGCCTAGTAGAGCTCCTCCATCTGTGTGAGCAACGACCATGTGAGATTCCCTGGGGTTCTCTCACCATCACTGTGGGACCATGTACCTTTGATTCCAGGTAGCTAGGTTGGTAATATCTTGGAGGAGACTAAGGGAGCCTGTCTCCCTTTTCTCCCCCTTGGCTGCTTCCATGCTCTTCTCCCCGCCCTTCCTCTGACATTTCCATTTTCAGGCCACGATGTGCTGCAGCTGATGTTCTCAGCTCACAGCAGGGCTTGGGACCAGAGTACACAGAGGCCTCTCGGGTCAGCACTGAGGTGGCTTGGCAGGACTGTGGAGAAGGAGGCTTGTGGAGTATCAGTTTCCAGTGTTTGGCTGGGGCTGCCTCCCATTCACTCTTGTCTCTCTAGAGGGAGGACGTGGTCTTGTGAAGCCACATGCAATCTTTGGATTACAAGAAGACAAACAATCAGCATAATCTCACCAAGAGCCTGGAGCAGCAGCAAGAGTGCTGGAGAGAGGCCGATGGGGGTGGAAGTCCACCCTACTCTCCAGCCCTAGCTACCTAATCTTTTGGGAAGGGAGGGGCTGCAGGATTGCCTGTCCCTTATGGGCAATGTGGATGGATCCTGGTTCCAGGTAACCTGGATTCCATTCCTGGCCCTCCTGCTGCTCAGCTGTATGTCCAGGTCCAGACATCTCACCTACGAGACTCCAATTCTTCATTTGTTCTGGAGGAATATTGGTATCCCTGGAGGGCTTTCTGGCTCTAAAGTCCTGAGGCCAAATCAGTTCACTCATATGAAATTTTTCTGTGCCCATAGCTGGCTCAGTCCTGAGCTGTCAGCATGGGGATGTTGAATGATACCATAGCACTCTAATGCTTGACAAGCAAAGATACCAAAAATCTTTATGCTGGAAAGCTCTTTTATTTTCCAGAGTATCCCCAATCCTTTTCTTTAATGTTACAATACCCCTCTAAGGTTATAATTTTGGCAAAAAGATTCTAGGTCTGTCCAGTTTCAGTTCTGTTCAGGTTGGCTTTCATGAGCACCAGAAAGAGTTTGTGCAATTGCATAGGGAGCACGGATCTGCAAATGCAGGAGGACTTGGGGCTACCAATAGGACTGAAGAAGCCCTCCCTGCTCTTTATAAAGTTCATGATCAGGTGGAGGCTTGAGTGACTTTAGTTATTGGCATGAGAGAAACATTCAGAAAAGCCAAATAATTGAATTATTTCCTCAAAACTAAATTAGATTTAATTCTTTTGGCTAAAATATACCGATTACTTTCTGGGTTATGGTTGCTGGCTTTTAGAAAGTGGTCACAGGATCCAAACAGAACTAACAGGTATAGTGAAGTTGCAGTAAATATTTACTGAGAGTTAGCTACATGTCAGGTACCGTAGTGGCTGCTGAGGATAAAGCAATCAATAAGATACATGTTTTCTCCATCCTTCTGGAACATCAGGTCCAGCCAGGAAGGTGTCAATACCTAATGATAACATGATTGAAATGACGGGTCACTGCTATGGAGGAGAAGGCCAAGGAACTATTCAGGCAAGAGCAGAGGACCAACTATAATCCAGAGGCACAAGAAAGCCCACCCTGAGAAAAGAATATTTAATTTGAGATCCAAATAGGAGTTGGCTGGGACTGGGGATGGGGAGAACTTTGCAAAGAAGGAGAAAGAGCATGAGGGGTTATTGAGGTGGAAGGTTGGCTGGAGCAGTTGAACACCAAGGAGGAGGGCTGTATGGCTGGAACCTGGGGAGGACCAAGAGAGGTGCTGGTGCCTTAGACACTGTTCATGTCATCAGGCTTGATATTGAGTCAACTTTAAAGAAAGGAAGAATAGGAAAGGGCAGAACACTGACTGACTGGACAGGACTCAGGTTTGAGCTGGGGGGCCTGACTTTGTCTTTTTGTGAAGCCAGTTCTCTATTTATGGACTGAGTGGAAAACAGGTTCAGGAAACCAACTGACAATATAAATTGCAGGAGGCAAATAAATCCAAAAGTCAGGTTATGATTGAGGACTATTCGTTTCTCTTTGAGAACACTCACACCCTCTTCTTGAGTACCTCTCCTTGGTACCTAGGACTGGAGAAACAGATTTTGTAGAGCTTTGTGAAAACAGAATCACATTGAAAAGCATTGCATAGTTTTGTGGGACATTCCCACTGAGCTGGAGAAATTTCCTGCTCTGTTGTAATATGTAAAATCAAATTTCTTGCCCCTGGAATGGTTGTGTGCCATAGATGCTAGAACTTTCCTGCAGAAATATTTGTACTGGCTTTCCTTTCTCTAGTGACCAGAATCAAATTGTAGTGACAGCTCATTTTGTACAAACTTAAATCTTAATTGCCTGAAGGGATTTGGGAGCTCCTCCAGCCATATTGATTATTCTTTATTTATTTATGAAATCTCTTTTAGGGATGGGTTATAACCTCCAATCTCTTACACTTTAGGCCAACTTTCAAGTCACTTTCAGAAAGTTTTCTGATGTTGTCCTTGAATTCTGGAGATTTTTTTTCATATTTTTATTGGTACATTATATTTATATATAATAGGATTTATTGTTATATATTCATACATGCATTCAATATAACAAGAAAATTTGGCCAGTATCATTCCACAGTAGCTCCTCTTTCCCCCTCTTCTTTCCCCTGGTCCCTTTCCTCTACTCCCTATCTCCCTTCAATATTTTCTGGGGGCAAGTAAACCGGGGATTGAACTCAGGGGCACTCAACCACTGAGCCACATCCCAGCCCCATTTTGTATGTTATTTAGACACAGGGTCTCACTGAGTTGCTTAGGGCCTGATAAGTTGCTGAGGCTGGCTTTGAACTCTTGATCCCCCTGCCTCCTCAGCCTCCCAAGCCATGGGGAGTACAGGTGTGCACCACCATATTCGGCTCACCTACTTTTCTTTTATCCTCACAATAATCTTTAATATTTCTCATTCTTCTTATGCAGATAAAGAAACAGGTTCATTTGATTAAATGACTTGCCCAAAGTCCCACAACTGTAAAACCCAGGATACAAATCGTAATCTGTTTGAATCAGCGGCTCCAAGCTCTTTCCATCCCCCTACTTGGCCTGAAAGAATCCAACTCCCAAAGTGACAGAATGGACATCAGCTGGGCAGAGAGAACAAGGACACTTTTTTATTTTTTAAATACATGCTAACCTCCAATTTAGATCCCTGAGTTAGTAAAAAAAGAGCTTCTGCATTTGGTGATGTTTCTGCTCAGGGGTTTTCATGCATTTGTTTGTTCTTCAAGAGACGTAGGCAGTCACACCAGCTAATATTTCACATCAGCTAATATTTCACATCAGAGCATGTTTTTCTTTTTATGAGAAGGTAACAATATTGCATGACATGAAAGGAACATGATGACTAGATGTTAGCACCACAAAACTGCATTCCAGCTTTTATTTTCATTTCAAACAAGTTCTATTTGGGGAAAATGAAGCAGCAGCATGCTTTGTTGGAGAAAATTAATGTCCCCAGATTGGGAAGCCGTTTTGCATTAGGATAAGGTTAGGCTGCAATGGACAGAGCCTCTGCAGTCATAATGGCTAAATGAGGTAGAATTTTATCTTTCCCATAAAAATCTAGGAGGCATTCCAGGGCTGCTACAGTATTCCATGGGGTCAAACTCAGCTTCTCTCTTGACCCTTTGCTGTTGCTGGCCTGGAGTTTGACCTCAGGGTCTACAATGCTTATATCCATGTTCCAGGGAGCGGATTAGGGGAGGCAAGAAGATGAAGGGCGTCTGCTTGCTATCTGTGAAGAAGGTCGCCTGAAGCAGCTGCACACTTTTACCTACATCTCATCGGCCACGAATTACCATTATGGAAATACCTCACTGCAAGGGAGATGTACTTTGGATTTTAGATGACCATCTGCTTAGTCAGAAATGAAGAAAATGAGGAATGGGGTGTAGTTCAGTGGTAGGGCACTTGCCTAGCATGTGTGAGGCTCTGGGTTCAATCCCCAGTACCGGAAGGAAGCAGAATGAGGATGACTGTCAGGGGATGGCTAGCAATCGCCACCAAGGTCATGGAATTTGACCACTGGCTTCCCTACTCTTTCTCAAACTTTGAACATCTGCACCCACTTAATGAACACTTGGCACACACCCAAACCACCAAGTCTAGATAAGGTTAAAAAGGCATTCATCCCAATTAAGAAATAAAGACAAAACATAATAAATTATAATTAATGATGTCTTGATTTCATTTTAGTGAAAGGGATGATACTGTTTGTCATCTTTCACCAAAAGCATCAATTCTAAAGCTATGATAGTGAACTGGGGCTGCAGGCCTGCTTTGTAGATGGCTTCTTTCTTTATCTTTTTTTTTTTTTTTTTCTTTACTGAATCAGAAAAGCTTAAGTTACAGCTAGAAAAGCAGCAAGTGATCAATGACTCTGTCTAGTAGTCCTGGATATTCCAACCAAAGATGGGTGTGGAAATTAGAGCAGTTTCTTGCTAAAGGCCACTTTTAGTATTTTGTCAGAACAAAGCCACACTTGGGAGCTGGAAGGTTGAGTGCGTCAATCTTAGGGCTGCTGCACAGATTCCTTATCTACCCTGTGATTTGATAATAGTCTGAAAACGAGTGTTTGTGTTTTTACAAAACTTGGATGTGGTTTTTAGCTACTCTCAGGAGCGTGGTATGTCTCTTTCCAATTAGTGGAGAAAACCACCAGAGCAAAAACTTCCTGGATTTGAAATGTATTTTAATCACACTGCCTGTAAAACCTTGGGAAATGATTTAAATCTTCTCTGCTTTAGTTTCCTTAGCTGTGAAATAGAGGTGGTGCCAGCACTGGGTTCACATCATGGTTGTGAATATTGTGTGAGCTAAAGCATGGAACCACCTAGCTCAGTTCAGGCACATAATACACATTCAATAAATGTGCATTGTGGCTGTTGTTATTATTTTTAGGTATTTGCAAACTCTGATTATTGGAGTCTTTCATACTATTATCCAATTGTCTTGTGACTTGGTATATTTTTCATTCTTCTGCCTTATCAATAATGAGTTCTCATCCCTGTACTGGGATGTATTCTGAATGTTTGAATTACTGAGTATAGGGCCAACACTTAAAAAATAATAGAAATAATCTTCCTTTGCATTATGAGTGCCATAAAATATCTTTTTATCTTCATTTCAAAAACATATGTAGCTTCATAGTGTCCTTCAGTGGAGAAAACAGTTTTCTATACACCGTCTGTTTCTCTGCCCCGCACACTGGAAGGGCACAGTCAGAGGCTGTGAGCTGATGGTCTCCACCATTATCTTCGAAACTTAACCAAGATCAGAGGGCATTACTGTTGAATAAAACCTGGTCTCCGTGAATGAAGCCAGGGAATGATTTTCAAAAGGAACACCTGCTTATGTTTGCTGTAAACAGAGTCCTTCTCAGCACGGATCTCTGTGTATCCTGCTTCATAAAATAAATGTTAAGCTGGGTATGGTGACGCATGCCTGTAATCCCAGTGTGTCCTGCTGAGGCAAGAGGATCAAGAGTTCAAAGTCAACCTCAGCAACTTAGCGAGGCTGTAAACAATCTAATGAGACCTATCTCAAAATTAAAAAAATGAAAAGGGCTGGGGATGTGGCTCGGTGGTTGAACACCCTTGGGCTCAATCCCTGGTACCAAAAAGATAAAGAAAAAAATTAATTCAGGAAACCTCCTTTCTCCTGGAGCATGGGCATTCAGGGTGTAAATGGGACCAGAAGCTGTGGAGCAATTTTCCGTGTAGCACCCCTGCTGAGTCCTGATTTCCGCTTTGTCCCTCAGTGGCTTTATCCCAATGCAAATGACACATGGGCCAGTATGCCAGCATCTTCCCACTGTGCTGCATGGATTTTGTGGTGATTTCCAATCACCATTTGATGAAGGAATAGTCCTCAGACTGTCATGCTTTCTCCTTGGACAAAATATCGGTGATGAGTTTTGCAGTTAGATAGTTTTTAAAGTGTGTCTGACTAATAATGAGACCTTTTCCAGTATTTCCTAATTGTCGTTTTTCTTTCATTCTTTAGTGACAAAATTAATTAAATTAATATCAGAAAATCCTTTTTCTGTGAATGTTTGGAAAAAAAATTGAAGGTTTATTTGAGAAAGAGGATGAATCCCTGTTGTAACCTGACAACTATTTATAATAGACAGGAAGCCAAGGCCATAGGGATTACTCAGTTAATAAAACCTAATTGTCTAATACTCACCACCACAGTTTCTTTTCTTTTTTGAGCAACACCTACATGGCACAATCACTTGCTCTGGGATGTAGATTCATGTTCTATGTTCTCACTGGAGCCCTGCTTATGATTTTTGTTTATGATATTATTTTGAGTTGTACTATTTGCATTATTTACATCACTACTCTTGGGCTTAGCTGGACCACATGTGTGATTTGGAACTATAACACAACACAATAGGAGGACAAAAAAAATAACTTGACCAAAGAACAGTAAAAACATGTGGAGGAAGACAAAGTGCAGGCTGTTTGCGGTATGCTAGCAGTAGTGAACTGACCAATTGTTATTAAGATTGTAATGTAATTTTTTTGAAAATCGTAATTGCTTATGTTTCAAATCTGCGAACAAAATTGTTTCAACTCTTTTTTTTTTTTTCCTTCTGAAGTCTCTAAAATTCCAGGGACCACACTTTGGGAACACTACCCTATTTTTTTTTTTTTTTTTTTTTTTTTTTGATGAACACATTTCTGAAACAAATGAACTGTGTATGGGGTGGGAAGAAACTGGTTCCTAGTGAAGTTTAAAGGAAACAAAAACCAGAAACTGAAGGACAACAAATTTGTGTTAGGGAACTAGGAATTTAAGCTATGTCCTTACAGGTGTTTCCATTTCTTCCCTCTTTGTACCTTGCAGAGTAAAAGCCAGGGATCCATCTTTGTCCGGATACACGCCCCATGGCAGGTGCTGGCCAGAGAGGCAGAATTCTTGAAGATCAAAGTTCCAACCAAAAAAGTATGACAATGTTTTTCTTGGGTTCTGGGCTTCCTGAGGGCTGGATGGATGTGAATAGTTTGGGAATCAGGCCAGGTGGGATGTGGGTTTTGTGGAATTGAAATCACACTAATCTCCCTGGGGATCCTAAGTATGTGGCCATGAGGTGGGTGGGACAGGGAAGTTTGAGGAGAGAGATCCTTCCATTTCAGAGCTTTGTCTGGGTTGTTCTTCCTGAGAAGCCAAACATGACCCATTTTTCATTTCTTTCACACCTCCTTTCCTGCTCTTTTTGGGTCTCAGAAATGCCAGACGTTTCTCTAGAGTGAATATAGCAATGAGAGTAGACAGCAAGCCATGCTGACTGGGTCACCAGTACGCAGGGAAAATAGCACCCAACTTGCTGTGGGGATACCTATTTTGGTTATAATTCTATTACTGAAGATTGTACAGTGGTGAGTTTCACTTAATCCCTTTCATGAAATGGAAGGCGAACTAATTAAAATTATCTGTCTTCAATGTGTTCAGATCAGTGTTCCACCTCTGGGATTTTGATTCAGTTAGTTGGTATGGAATGAACTTCTGGCATCAGTATTGTGGAAAAAGATTCCAGGAAGTTCAGCTGCATACTTGGGTTGAGAACCACACAGTGAAGATGGTATATTGGTAGTTTTCAGTTAGAATAGTCTATATGTAACTTAAAAATCTCCCCCATGGAATTCCTAGGTGACATGTCTCTTTGTGTAACAAAATTCAACAAATGGCTCCAAAGAGAAAGGAAATGTATTTGCAGATTTCTCTGTTCCTTTTTTTTTTTTTTTTTTTTTTTAATTAGGCATTTTAGGGGAAATGAGTGGTTGTGATTGACTTTGACCACCTGAGATGTCTTTAAGGGAGGGTCTTGGGGCAGAAGGTACTCTAGTTATCTGTGGGTGATCTGTGGATAAGTTCTCTCTTCCTTTCTCTTTATCTCTGTCTCTCTCATCCCCCCCGTAATGTTGTTTCATAAGTGATAACAGTTTTGCAGGGATTCTTTTCATCATACACTAACTGTTATTACCATGATTTTCATGTTTCCAACCATTAATAGAACCCCACATTTATTGCCTTCTCCACTCCCACTATTATGGCAGCCTTCTTATCACCATTCCCACTATTGGTAGAATCACTACATTCAGCAACACTGTGTTAGTCAGTTTCTCATCATTGAGACAAAATGCCTGAGGAAAAAACTTAAAGGAGGTAAGATTTATTTTGACTCTTGGTTTCAGAGGTTTCAGTCCATGGTTGGCTGGCTCCATTGTTTTGGGCCTGAGATGAGGCAGCACATCATGCAGGAAGGGTGTGGTGGAGGAAAGCTGCTCAGCTCATGGCAGCTGGGAAGCCAAAAGAGAAGGGTCTAAGGACAACCTCGAAGGACCCACTCCTTCCAATTAGGTTCCATCTTCTATAGTTTTCCCCATCCTCCAATAGCTATGAAACTTTGCATGTGTTGATGAGATCAGAGCCCTCGTGATCCAATTATTTCCTCAAATCTCTGCTTTTGAATATTGCTGCACTTGAAACCAAATCTTCAACCCATGAGTCTTTGAGGGACACTTCATATCCAAACTGTAACAAACACCATTTTGATTTACATTGTTGGCTATGCTAATACCATCTTCATTGCCAGCAGATCTACTGTCTCCATCAAAAGTAACTCCTTAAATACCAGAATGTGACTGGGCCAAAAGCTATAGATTCTTATATTATTAAGATGGACAACACCTCAGTGACATATGGACAAATGCCTAGTAAACAATGAACAAATTAAAATATGAATATCAGCTACAAAATTTTTCCTATAAAAGGTAAATTGGGGGGATGGTTTGCATGCCTGATGTCCACAAGGACTGCACTGATCTTTCCTCTTTCAGTCTCACTGCTGTGTTTCTCATCTCCTAGTCTTCCACTCATTTTCAATACCACTATCCTCAAATGCGTGCACCATGTTTGTTCCGGACCTTTGCTGCCTCTCCACTGATGTTCTCCCAGTCTCGTGGCAATGTGACCCAAGTCTCAGCTTTGATTGGAGGCTTCTGTTTCCCTCTGATGGGTCCTAACTTGGCCAACCCTTTTATTTCTCTTTTCCTTCTAATTCCAATATATTCTTCTCCTTTCTTTTTGGTTTATTTGAATAGCTAATGCTCTCTTAATCTCATTCTATTTGTATCATGTTTTCTGTTTTAATCTTTGCTGGCTGATCCTTGGAAAGAAGGTGAGCAGAACTCTATATTTCATGACATTTCTACCTCCAAGGATGATCCTTGTAGCAGGTAACATAGAAATATAGGCATGTGTACCTTCTTCCATCCTGCAGTGACCTGCATGGCTGAACCCCTGGTACCAGTGAGGGGTGATGGGGGTTAAGAAAAACACCTACACATAGATATGAAGATAAATAGTTGGGATCAGGTGGAATGCTGCTTTCTGATGGAGAAGTAGTATATAAAGAGCTGTTCTAGTGAGTTTATTTATATATGGTCTCATAATCAAGTTAAAGACTATAGAAGCATTATTCTTCATGCTCAAGAAAATTATGGGACTAGACATTTATGTAGCTTTTCCACAGTTGCAATGTGCAATGTTAGGAGCTTTGTACAATACTCAAGAAGTCCACTGTCTAAAGTTACTGTTAAGTGGGTAGGCTCAGGAGTAGCAGCACTGGTGAAACATTGTAGTTGTTTTACATGCTCAGAATTCCTCTATCCCTGAGAGCTATGTGCCTGAGATCAAGGTCCAAGCTGATGAGACTCTTGCACAGAGCATCTTCAGGTGGACCATCACCATAACAACTGGGCATCCCATACCCTTGCACAGAAACATTCCCAGGCAGCAGGCATGTCACAGCCATCAGAGAACCCCAATCTCAGTCACCACTCTCCACACACTCTCACCCCCACCTCTTAGCCTGCCATTCTTCTTTGCCCTCCTCCTCAGCCTTCCTTCACTCTCAAGCTGTCCTTCTCCTTTTCTCTCTCCCTTCCAACTTCCTCTCCTAGCCTCCCTCTCTGATCTTTGTATGCCCAACCAGAACTCTGCACCTCTCATTTCTCTGTCACCTTCTCTTCACTCCCAGGCTCAGATCTCAGGTCATTCTTATCTCTGGTCTCTGCTTTGTCCTTTCATGGGCTCTCATCTTCAGAGCATAGTTTTGCATAAATGACATATTTGCCCTCAGACGTTCAGTGCCCCTATACACCAGTTTTATGGAACTTAGCATCTGTAGTTTAGGTAAGACTTGCATCTGACTTTGTAAATGAGGTGCCATAGGCAAGGATATATTACAAAGCAGTCATGTCTGGGTTTCCCTCCTGCCCTATCATTCTGTCAGCACAATGTGATGGAAACTGCACTGGACAAATCCTCAGAACAGACTTTTAGCCTCCATTTTGCCCTTATTGACTGTTTGATTTGGAGATGTCACTTTCTCTTTCAGAGCCTCAGTTTCCTCATCTGTAATTTGGGTACACTGATACCTGCCCTATTTTTCTTAGAAGGTGATTGTAAGAATCCAATTCTTAATGAGTGCTGTGGAAATGCAGGGGAAATGTCGTTGTGTCTGTTTTCTCAAACATTTTTATGTGTACACTCAATTCCTAGTTCCCCAGTCAACTTCCTTCCTGACCAAATAGGCAGCCAGCACTGCTGGAGCTCTGGCTGTGTGAAGTCTTTGGAGAGGCACTGAGGCTAAGGAAACAGCTCAGGCCCTCAGGGAGCTGATAGTCACAGGGTGATAGGAATAGTACACAGAACCAGACTTCAGAGCAGTGAGCAAAGTCTGTGTCAACAGCAAGCCCATCAGCAGAGCAGATTCAGTCTTGTCAGTCTGGTGGATTAGGGAGCCTAGGGTAAGCCTGTCTTGTTCCTACAGGCTGCAGATATAAAAGAAAAGATTTTCCCTTGTGTTTCTGAGTCCTAGACTTGACACAGGTGGACTATTCTGGCATCCTTTTGCAAGTTCAGCCACATGGCCCCAGATCATCTATGTGTTCATAGAATGCAGTGGCTTGTAGTTGACCTCACAGTGGATATTTTAAGCAGATGAGGAGGATATAGCTTGGTATGCTGGGTAAGATACATATGTTTGTAAAAATTAACCTGAAACTGATCCCAGGGTTGTGGCATGGGTTAACTTCTGTACCTGCAGTGAGAGAGGGGCATGGAGAAGGAAGGAAGGACAGGGTAGTCTGTGGAGGGCCAGCATTGGGCCCAGTGGCATTTTTACTTTTTCAATGGGTTTGGGAAATGAGTAAAATGAGAATAAATCACATTTGCAGAGAGCCACATCCTAGTGGGTGGAATGTGAAGGAAGAATGAGGCATGGGTTGGGATCAGTTAAGCATCCTCCAGGCCAGTGGGGGTTTGGATCATAACCCAGCAGGGTCCAGAGAGACTGAGAAGACGGGGAGGAAATCACGAAGTTGAGATTGCAAACCTGGACAAATCCATGGTAATGCATCCAGGGACTCAGAGTCCTGAGCACAGAAATTAACTGGAAGGGAGAATCTTGGAAGGAAGCATTTGTTTTCCAAAAACAACAGTGGAAGAGCCAGAATTTTGTGAGGGACACTCAACATTCATGCACAGGAGGGTGGGAAGGCCTGGCCTTTTGGCCCTGAACAGTCTGAGAAGGTTTGAAATTGGTGTCACTGGGGCAGGTGCTTTCGCACCCCTCTAGATTGTAGATAGTCAACAGCTCTGTTTATTTCTCATTCCCTTGTTTACATATATGAATGAACACTCCTTTTTGTCACCCTTGGCATCCACATTCCCCAAACTCCTAGATAAGCTTAAGAATGGATGAGGGGTTGATAGTGGAGGCTATTAGAGGGAACTTTCTTGTCAATGAAATCATAATAATCCATCCAAATTTGGAAGAAGTGACACATGACGTGCCTGGGATGGGTGAAAATCACTTTTGTTCAATCTGCCAGCCTGATTCGCTGTCCTTGGGACCCTGCAAGGTCTTTGCCTATATATCCTTTGCCTGCATGTAGATGCTGTCAACTTCCAGCAGGTCACATCTCTTTAGGAATGTAGGCTCAGAGCCCTGCACATCTCCCAAACAAGAGTAATGATTATTTTGGAGAGCTGTAGCAGCGAGCAGGGATAGCACGTGTAGAAGACCCGGCACAGAGGCATGCCGTTCATGATAACCCCAATTATCACAGTTGTTGCTGTGATGTGTGTAGGGCAGTGCAGTTGGCACAAGGTCAGACTGTTCCTTCCTGCTTTTTCCCTTTCCTCTCCCTTCACAGCCAGCATCTGCAGCACCAGGGGAAACAGGCCCCATTCCTTCACTCCACCAAGGCAGCCAGAAGCCCAGACATGTACTCTGGAGAGAGGCAGGGACAGATGGCCTTTAGACTACATCCTGGGAGATTTCTGTTTCTTAGAGCATGGGACTTTGGGGCATCCCCAAATATGATGGTTCCATGTGCAAGGTCTGCAATGCAGTCCCCAGGAAAGCCAGCCAACTCTGCTCAGGCCCCCTGTGCAGGAAGGAGAGCTTGAAGTCATCCATTTTGAGGGACAGATAGCAAGAGAGAGAAAGCAAGTGTGAGCTCTAACGTGGTCCCTGCCCTCATGAGCCTGGCTTTATTTGGTTTATATCTTAGTCTTTTTTTTTTTTTTTTAAATGAGACTTGAGATGGATTATAATGAAACAAAATGAATGTGAATTGATCATTTTAAAAGGAAGACAAGTGAATGAGAATCATATGATTGGGGAAAGTTGGGAAGTTCAGGGGAAATAATGAGTAGAAATTAAAAAATAAGGCCAGCACGTTGGCGCACATCTGTAATCCCAGAGGCTTGGAGGCTAAGGAAGGGGGATCATGAGTTCAAAGCCAGCCTAAGCAAATTAGCAAGTCCCTAAGCAACTCAGCGAGACCCTGTCTCTAAATAAAATATAGAAAGGGCTAGGGATGTGGCTCAGTGGTTAAATGCCCCTGGGTTCAATCCCTGGTTAACCACCCCCTGCACATAAAAAGAAAGAAAAAGAAATTTAAAAATAAGTGTTATTGATGCACATGAGACAAAATTTCATTCTAGTAGTCAAAGCAGAAAAGACTGTGGGCTACATCATTGAGAGAAATAAGTAGCTCATTTGTCAGAGGAGGCAAACATGTCAGGAAGAGCTGGCTATTCAATTCAACAAGTATTTTCCCACTGATACCTCTATTTGCAAAGAGAATTAATGGTTTGGTTAAGTAAAAGCTGTGTTTGTAAGAAGTATCTGCAAACAATTTACAATTTTCACATTTGACTTTCAGGAGAAAGGTTCATAAAACCATTCTCAGCAATGTCAACCAAAACTAAGCATCTTAAAACTGAAAGATTTGTAGTAATAGGCATAAGTTCATATATAGATAATTAATTGAATTTAGCATATAGTTAATTCTTCCCATGTGCTGGGTCAATTGATTAGAGCCTTATGAACATTATTTTGTTTTTATCTTCAAAACAATATGAGGTAGGCTCTAATTTTAGAGCCTAATAATTTTTTAAGTCTAATAATTTTGTAATTTTCATTTTATAAATGAGGAAACTAAGACTCAGGGAGGTTAAGAAACTTATCCCAGCTCACACAGCTTGAAGAGTTAGATCCAGGGAATCAAAACCATGTCTATATGACTCCACAGCTGTGATTCTGCTCTGTCACTTTACTAACAATCCACAACTGGACTTGAGGTATTAGGTGATGTGATTTGGCACTTCTCAAAGGGTATTCTATAGAATAATAGTCTTTGTTTTTACCATAACAAACCCAAGAATCATTAATTTTTACATTGACTTGAGCAATTATAAATTCTGAGAAGTCCTGCTGTAAGAAAAGGTTTGATATTGTTCAGCCCTTTTCCTGCTGAATACCTATTAATATCAAGTGTTATTAATAGGCAATGTTAGGCAGAACATGCTCTGGGAGAGGCTATACATTTAAATTTCTACTTTTTGTTGCTATGGGCTAGCTCAGTGAATTCCTTACCATTCCTGGATTATAGCTTTTTTTACCTATTTTTTTTTTTTAACCTATAAAGGACCCTCATTTCCCTATCGTAGTTTAAAAATGCAGTGGTCCAGAATGTGTGACAGACATCATTGCCCTGTGTACATGCATGAATGCACAGATGGTGTGACTCTACTTTGTGTACAACCAGTGAAACAATAGCTGTACTCCATTTGTGTTCAATGAATCAATAAGTAAATTAAAAAAATACATAAAAAAATGAAGTCTGTAAAAATTAAAAAATAAATAAAATTTTTAAAAACACACACACACACACAAAATGCAGTGGTCCACATATAAACCAAATGACAATTTGTGAATTTGTTATCCCCTCCCGTTATTGATGTTTGCAGAGGGACTGGAGTATACTCTGTGTATTTAAGTGTAAAAATGTTCTGTGTGTGCAGTATGTTTAACTAAGCCATAAGTGAGATAGCACCCTTAGCCTGTAGCTGCCCATTCTGCATTTGCTGCTGCTCAGGATCCCTGAACTGGTAACACCACTGGGTTTTCTCTGAGTTCTCCGACCCATGCTGGACTGCTCTCTCCCAAAGCATGTTTCCCTGTGGAGCCTACATTGTGCTCCTGATATAGACTCTTGTCAAAAGCAGAGTACATTCCCATTTTCTCTGTGGGATGGAGGGCTCCTTGAATAAACAAATGCTACTCATCCTTTTCATCCCAGATCACACTGACCCCTCTCATTGACCTTCTTTTATTTTTTCAGCTTGAACTGATCTCACCTTTTCTGGGCTCTTAACCAATCTACAGTTGATGTTTGTCTTACTCATATCTTCAACTGCTTTGGGTGCCTTACCCTTGTGCCTTCAAGTGTACCACAAGTCCCCTGGGAGTTGAAGCTATATTTTATATTTCTTAGGTGTTCCCTGCAACTCTTGAATGGTGTTCCATTCAACTTAAGCATGGTGTTCTATAAATAATAGATGCTCAGTAAATACTAGATTGATTGGACCAATGATACCAAATAATTCTTATTTCCCCAGCTCCAGGACTTTCTTTTGGTCATGATTCTCAGCACAGTCCCGAAGCATAATAATGGATGTTTTAGTTCATGACTGTCTACACTCCATATGAAATCCAACAAGCAGTCACCCCCACTCCTTTCTCATCCTGACCAACTTCTTCTTTTGCCAGGTGATGATTTAATTACTCCTTGGAACTATTGTGATACTTAAGTAAATCTGGAAAATAAAGATCAGGAGGAACTGTGAGTTTTATTAAGGCAGAGAATGTGTAGCTCTTTGGTCACAGGGAGGAGGCTCCCTGTCTACTTAGCCTTCAAGATACTTCTCTGGACATATTCTTTTTATTATTATCATCAATAATTTTTAAACGAACCAGAACTGTAGCTGTTTACATAGGGCTGGCTGGCTATAGGTGGGGTCCTTCCTCTTGTTGTCATTGCCTGTTCTCAAACATTTGTTTTTAATAGAGACACAGCTGAGAGGGTAGGGTTTATATTTCATATCTTTATGGGCTTTTTGGTGCATGCTCTTTGATTATTATTTAAATAGGGTAGAAAGAGTACAGAATGCTTTGACTTTTTATTCTTTTGTTTTCTGTACTGCTTCTCATCTTCAAAAATCAGAGAGGAAAAGAATTGATGGCACCTAAGTGTTGTGGTTCCAGGGAGAAAACTGAGATGGCACCAAGCCATGTTCTAGACGTGCAGACAGGCCTGGTCGGACCATGCACGGGACTTGGAATGGACAAGCCTGACCCAGGGTTCAAGAACAATGAAGTTAAAAATATGAAAATGTCATAGGAAATGAGTTTTAACTTTGTTGTGTTTAGACTCACAGGAAAAAAAAAATAAGATAGAAGAGGTGGTTTTCTTTGTTAAAGCCTTTAAGTCTTGTCTGTCTGAATTGGAGAGCCTATGCCAATTGGGAATGGCTGGGCCTGGTTCCTGGACCCAGAGCTGTTCGGGCTGAGAGTGGAGAGTGTGGGCAGACTGACCATTGAATCTGTCACCCACACTGGGGCAGTTTTGAGAGTGAAGGAACTGTTAATTATACAGCACAGCAGTAGGAAACCAAGACTATCCTGAGTCACTGGGACATGCAGTCACCCTCCATCCCTGATAGGTGATATGGGAACAGGGGCTCAGCTTATCCAGGGCAGCTCCTGTGGACGGGTGGGAAGGAGCTGGCATAGAGGAGAGGAAGAGAAATAGGCAGGGACAGCTTCTTGCATTTGAGGCTCAAGGACAGAGTTTTTACCTCATAACAGCATGTCCAGTGATATGCTTGCTCATAACATCTCCTGAGACTTGACTGTTAAATTTTCAGGAATTTTGAAAACTGGTTATTAAACCATTGGCAGCTTGGAATTGGGTATGGTGGGAATATTTGCACCATGGAACTCAGCACCTGTTACATATCAGCAACGCTCCCCCACCTGCATTCGCACTTCCAGAAGGCTGTTACACCCATACCAGCTCTGGGAATGGGAGACTCCAGCTCACAGCAGGGGCAAGGTGGAGCCTGATGTTAGTTAGACTCCTACCCTGGTCACCAAAGGGCTACTGGTTGGAGGAAGGCGAAGAATGACAAAATCAATGTCAGGACCTCTGAATGGATTCTGTATCTGCTGCCTTGAAAGCAGAAATTAATTCCTCACTGCTCCTCCCACCTGCTTGTTCTGCTCCAACCACAGAACCACAGCATTTGTGTGCCTCTGGATGCCAAGCCTGTTTCCCTTAGGGCCTTTCTGCTGGCCTTTCCCTCTCTCTGTAAAACCTTGTCCTGATGCCCTCAGCACTTGCTTCCTCACATCACTGGAGTCTCTTTTCAAATGTTCCTTCCCTTCAACAGGCCTCTCCTGACCATCCTGTGTGTGAAATAGCCACACCTCTTCTACCTAATACTGAGTCATGTCTTCGTTTCTGCTTACTGTCTGCATCCCCACCGCATGGAAACACGAGCACAGGGATTACGCTGTGCCGTATATGCAGCACCTACAACAGTGCCTCTTGTTGACCATGCCCATTGTTTGCAATGAGTGAGCAAACGAGTAGCACATACCAAATTTCACCCACTGGGGCTGGCTTGCCAGAGTGATGCTGAGATGAGTTCTGAGGCTCTATCCAAGCATGCATCTGGTACTACACATACTATTTGTAGCCATCCATGATTTGGGTTCTCAGTAGCCGCCTCAGTTGCCAAAAAGTATTTAGGAAGATAAATATTTATCCACCCATCCATCCATCATTCATCTGTTCATCCATTGATCCATTTATTGATTGATTCATCTATCCATACACACATTCATTATCCATTGATTGGACTACCTATTCATTCATCTGTCCATTCATCTATCCATCCATCATCTGTTCATTCAGTGAAATTTATTTGGTACCATTTTGTACCAGATGCTTTGCTGATGGCTGGTGATATTGTAATAACTACTAATTTCTACCAAGGCTTAGGACCTGACTTCCAGGAGGTGCTTGGAAAGGTTTGTGCCATGAATAAATTTTTTTCTCACTAAATATTTAAAACTTTCTATGCCCTGGTTTCATGTGGCTTTGGCATGGTGAAGATTCAAGCATTATGTGGCTAGTTTGAATTGGGGGGCGTCCATGGAAAAATAAGAGGGGCGGATGATGAGAGTCAATTAGAGGAAACTCATTTAGATGGGCATGGGTGAGGGCACCATCTGAGCTGAGAACTGAGAGCTGGGTGGGAGTTTGGCAAGTGGGGAGGGTAGATGAGAACCATCCCAGAAGAGGGAAGGACATGTCCTCAGACCTAAGAGTCTAAAAAACCCTGGCCTGTGTGAGGAATTGAGGGGAGCCAGTGTGGGTGCAGCACAAACTGTAGGTGGAGGGGTTGAAATTGAGAAGGAAGCAGGAGGCCTGACTCCTAAGAGGCCTTGTCAACCATGTAATTTTAAAAGTTTGGATTTTATCCCAAAATTTAAAAGTCAGCAAACATTCATTCATGTGCAGAGGACATGTTGACAACAGAAATAAAACCATGAACAAATACAGAATCAGACAACAGAGAATGTGCATTTTGTAAACACACCACTGTCCACATTCAGTGTGGTGCTGACAGGAAACTTACCTGAAAGCACAGGTGGGGATGAAGGGAGTGGTGGGCTTCTTTCCTTGGTGCCCATGGAAAGTCTCCCTTTTGACTGTAGGTTGCAGCTGCTCTTAGCGGCTCCTGCTGCTGTTTCCATTTTGACTGGTGAATGGCTTAACACCCACTCACTTGGGTAAATGTGCTTATGGGCAGTGAGCGAGCACAGATGTTCAGTGGCATGAACGCTTTGCATCCTGGTTCAGTGCCTGCATGTGCATCTCTCAGGCACCAAGTGGGGATGAGAACAGTAGGAAAGTTCCGCTCTATCTTTGATGCTCCTCACTTCTTTAACTACAGAACCTTCTGTCTTTGTCCATCTAGCGCCTTCTTTCCATACTGCCCAACATCTCTCTGTGACTGAGCATTTTGAAAGGGAGCAGAAGGGTATGAGATAATCTTCAGATCAACCCTAACTCCCAAGATGAGTGAGATGTCATAAACAATATCAGTTGAACCCCAAAGATTCAGGGACTGGAGTGGGAGCAGAGGAAAGCACAAATATATAAAAGTGGCAACTAATTTGGATTTCTATTGACACTCGTGTTCCCAGCTCAGGCACACCGTCCATCTTTAGCTCTTGTCTGCATCCTTTCTGCAGGGAGAGGTCCTCGTAGGCTACTGTGGAGATTAGCCACTTCTGGACCATCAAGATTATATTGTTTACCTTTATCTTAAATCTTAGGTTATAGCAATTGTATTTGGCTTCAATAAAAATCTATGTTCAGGTGAAAAAAGAGATTACATTGTTTACATCTTACATTGTTACACCTTTTCCCTGATCTCTGGGGTCACTGGCTCTCTTAATGTTCATGCACCACAGGGCATGTTAGTAAAACTTTTTACAGTGCCTCAGTTTCCTTAGCTGTAAAATGGGAAGAGTATCTTATGTACACCAACCAAGATAGCCATCACTGTAGTCTTGGTTCTCTGCATACCAGAAAAGCACATGATTTTAATGCAGAGAGGAAACAAATCAGCCCTCAGACCACACTGCTCTGCCTCTCTGGAGGGGAGAGGCTGAGGGAGACAAGGGGGAAGAAAGAAGTAAGAAAAAAAAAGAGAAATTTCAGTAAACCCCTCAGACTATGACAGTGAGGCCAAAGTGAGCTTTTATGAGAACCACATTTAAGCCCGGGAATAAAAAATAAGAGCAACATACTTTAAAAATTATTTATGATTTTAAGCACATGAAAGGCGTATCATGTACCCAGGGAGGGCATAATGGGGAACAGCTGGCTAACATGTGTCTTGCTGTTTCTGAGGATGTTCATAATTCTCTGATGTCCAAGAATAACAGTAATAACTATGCCACTGCTGATTGTATTAATAATAATAATGGAGATTGGGGTGCCTTTCCAGGTCCCTTGCAGGAGGAAGAAGGAGAGCGTGGGCTGCTGGGTTTGGTGGGGGCTGAAGGAGGAGCTTCCTTCCTGAGAGCAGGTGGTGAAGCCCTGTCAAGGATCAAAGGGCGTTACGTCCAAGGAAAGAGCCCTGGATGGGGGAACTGGGAAGCCTGGGTTCCAAGCCTGATTTTACCACTGACTCTGGCCTTACCAGAGCCTTAGTTCTCTCATCTATACGCTAGCAAAGCTCACACTGCCTGGCATGTCCACCTTGCAGAGTTTTCAGGGTCCTGGATGAAATGCTGCCCATGGAGGTACTAGACACACTTCAAAGCACCCTGCAGGCAGCAGGGGCCATTGTCTTCCTTGTGCTTCTCCAGCACTTGGCACAATCAACCACCAGGCTTAGGACCTGACTTCCAAGAGGTGCTTGGAAAAGTTTGTGCCTCGAATAAATGTTTCTTTTTCACTAAATATTTGAAGTCCATAGCATGTTAGACTCGCCAATACTTTAGCCATTTAGTCCCATTTCCCCTTTTATGATTTGTTAAGTGAGTCTGAAACAATGCTCAGTCTAAGATTAATGAGCTGCCACTGCTAAGAAGACCTGAGTTTGCCCAGTGTCCCATGAATTATGGAATTTTCCTATCTGATCAATGGGAATAGATGCCATTCCCAGTCCTTCTAGATTGTTCTTTCTCCATTCTGGGGTAATTTCTTCACACCCATGCCACTGAATACTCAAGAGGGATCTTCTGCAGATTCTGGGGTTCTCTTGTACCCTCTCTTCTCTTAGTTACTCTGTCCTATGAAGTTTTAGTCTCCTTGGTCTCCCCAGACATATAGCTCTGTCTCCTCAAGTCAGGGAATTTGCTGGGTTCTTCTGTTTGCTCTTTCTCTCCCAAGGCAGGAAAGTGGAACAATCACAGGGTTCACCTTATCTGTTTCCGGTCCCTCAGGCATCACTACCCTTCATTGGGCCATGTTCAGAATTTGGAAAACCATCATTTCATGTATTTTGTCTGTTTTTTTTTTTTTTTTTTTTCAGGTGAGAGGGTAAATTTGATCTGGTCTGTTACTCTATTAGGCTAGAGAGTAGAAATTTCCCAGTTCTCTTCTTAAAGTTGAAGAAACAAAGGGGGGGCGGGAATGTCTTGCCCTAAGTCATAGAGCTATTTAGTGTTGGCAAGAACCAAGATCCAGGCCATTCAGTCAGAATGCATTACTGTGTTCTTACTGTGTGCCAGGCACACAGAGTAGTCCCTGTTCTCTAGAAGTCCACAGTCTTTGGGGAGATAGGCCAATAAACTAAGAATTAGGGACCTAAACCATGCTAACTTTTATGATGAAGGTATTTATTCACAGGGTACCAAAGAAGCACAACAGGAAGTGAGTGGCCAAGGAAAATTTACTGGGAAAAGTGGTAGTTGAGCATTCGTGATGAAGGAGAGGTAGGAGTTACCCAGGTTGTTTTTTTTAAAAGAAAAGAGTGAGGAAGTTTCAGGAATAGGAACAACACATACAACGGTGTGGAGGTAAGAAACAGGTTCCTTGCCCTCTAAACCTAGTGTTCATGATATTGCATATGGGGACACCTACATGTGCTTTATTGTGGGTATGTGTCTGACTCCATTCCATAAACAGATCTTGAAGCCTGAGAAACTTCTTTCTACCCTGAGTCTAGTGGGACTCTGTGAAGGATCTTGTTTGGGGTTACAAAATAGGTGTTACTATGAGGTATCTGGTGGGATCCAGGACTTCCACACCCTTGACATTTTCCTGAATGTAGATGATAATATTACCTTCAGAGATTTGGAGCATCCCCCATCGAGGAATGGCCAAAATTTGATCAGATTCCATTCATGGACCCACTAAAGACATAGCAAAGGAGCCCACTGCCTTTAGTTCATTTCCTGAGTAAGTCCTAAGAGGTCCATTGCCAAGTTGAGGCTCAGAAACTGCTTGGAAGTCCCAGCTAACCTTCTGCCAGAACATAGCCCTGGGACAATTTCTGGGTCATAAATCTGCACCAACTAAACACAGGCATTCCTGGCCCCTGCTGTGCTGGGCTCCTGAGTGCCTTTGCACCTGGTGGGGACAGGAAGGGAAGCATTTTGGCCAGCCAGAGGCTTTAAGGTTTTGCTTTATTTCCTAGCTGGGTTAGTTTCTACCAAGGCCAATCATCTTGGGACTGCTCAGACATCAGCCTGGACTTCTCCAGTGATGGTAACTGCTGTCAATGCTGCTCCTCTAGAGATTTATCATTCATTCAAAGATAGGGAACATTTTGGATAGTGCCCTGCCCTCATGGAGATTATGATTTAATTGGGGGAGGCAGCTAGAAATTAATCCAATAATCTCTCAAGTAAATATAAAATTAAAACTGTGCTAAGTGCTATGAAGGAGAGGAACTTGGACCCATGAAATACTGTGAAGGTGGGATTTGACCTTGTCTGGAGACCAGGAAAGACTTTCCACAGGAAGTGACATTTGAGTGAGGCCTCCAATGTCTCAGAGTTTAAGAAGGAGGAGGGAGGAGATGCAGCATTTAGAGGGCTCAGTGTGTAGGAAGAACTCAAAAGAAAGCCAGTGGCTAGGAAGGAGCAGCGAGCAAAGGACTGTGGGACAAGGTAAATATGGGGACTTCTGTGGGGTCCCATGGGCTATGTTAAAAATTTTTGTCTTTATTCTATAAGCAGTGGGTAACCATTGAAAGTTTTTTAAAAGGGGGCAACATGATTAGATTTTGCTTCAGAAATATCACTCTGGCTCCAGTGTGGAGGTAAGCAATGGTAGAGTTGCCAGATGAAGTATACATGATATAATACAGGACGCCAATGTATTAGTCAGCTTTCCTTCACTATAATGAAATACCTGACACAAGCTAATTATGAAGTAAAGAGAAGTTTATGGTTCTGAAGGTTCAATCCCAGTTGCTTTATCTCTATTGGTTTGAACCTCTGGTATAGATGGCACAACGTAAAAGAAATGCTTCTTAGAGTGCATGCTTATATCCCAAGCTAGGAGGGAGTGGGGAGACAGAGAAAACAACAGGTAGGGTCCCACAATTTTTTCTTTTTTTAATAACTTTTTTATTTGTTCTAATTCTAAGGCTGTGCCACTAATCAATGACCTAAGAATTTCTCACTAGGCCTCATCTCTTAAAGGTCCACAGCTTCTTCCAATAGCACTACCCTAGGGACAAAGCCTTCACATGTGACCTTTGGGGGACACTCATCCAAACCACAGACCCAATGAATTTTAATTTTGGATAAACAATGAATTTTTTTAGTATAAATACATTCCTAATACCGAATGGGACATACTTATTCTAAAAATATTGTTTTACTAGTATAATATTTTAGTGCAAGTATGTTCCATACATCACGTGGGACACTAACAAATGTTCATTGTTTATCTGAAATTCAAATTTAACTGGACATCCTGTGTTTTTATTTATTAAATCTGGCAACTCTAAGTGAGAAAAGATGTAGGGATTTCAGTCATTGCTATAGCTGAAGGTTCCTTGGACTGGTACTTTAGAGGTGGAATTGGAGAGACTGGAGAAAGAAGAAGTACCCTTGGTTGGTCCAAATCTGCCGTACCAAGATATGAGGAGGATGAAGTCTATCAGCTTCACTTTCTGCTCTGAAACTTTAGTTTCCACACTCATGTCATTTAGAGAAGAATGGCTGTGGGTTTGGTTAACCCTGTAGTTTCATTGCAGGGTATGCACCCGATCAGCACTTGCTCTGAATGACCTACAAGATATGTTCTGGTACAGTATGGGGGGTCATTTTCTCACACTTTCCCTCCAGACCCAGAGATGCCTGAGAGGTGAGCTTTGTGCAGTACAGAGTATGGAGAAGAGATTTGGCAAGATCTTTATAACAACAAAGGAAATATTGTAAGTTTCACAGTGTTTTCCTCTATGATATCCCATGTTTTGGCAAATGAAGCAGTAGAGTAGAGCAGTTGAGAACACAGGCCCAAGGTCCCAATGATTATTAACTGGTCTGCATGATCTTGGCTGAGGTCCTTCCCTGCTCTTGGCCTTGCACCCTATCTTCAAGATTAGCACTAATGCACATTGAGAGCCAGACACATATTAAGAAGAACCCTTATTAAGAAGAATTATTTATTTCTAGATGGTTAGAAATAAACAATCCCCTTGTTTCAGAAAACAGGCTCCTTCTTCTTACACAAACTCACTCAATTATTTTCTCAATTCACAGGTAAGTTTTTGCCATGTTCAGACTCTTTGCTTAATTCCTATTGCCATGTGCAGTAGGACCTTAACCTGCTAGCCTCAGTTTGCTCCTCTGCCATGACTGTCATATTCCCTATACTCCAAAAAAAATTGCCATGTTAATCAGCTTCCCTTTATAGCATAATAAACACCTGAGATAAACAACTTATAAAGAGAAAAGGTTTATTTTGGCTCATGGTTTTAAAGATTTCAGTCCATGATTGATTGGCCCTGTTGCTTTGGGCCTACAGCTAGGCAGCACATCATGGCAGTGTGTTTGGTGGAATGAAACCACTCGATCATAACTGGGAAGAGAAATAAAAGAGAGAAGAAGGGCCAGGGTCCTCAAATTCCCTCCAATGACCTAAAGACCTCTCACACCTCCAATGATCTAAAGACCTGCCTACCTTTTAGGGGTTTCATCAGCCTCCCAAACACCGTACTTCAACCAAGTTTTGCTATAATGGACCTTTGGGGAACACTTAAGGCCCAAACTATAGCAAGCCCATTGAACCCTCCTTAAACTCAACTTGAATTCTTCTACTTGTTTTTGTTTTTCTGCAATGTCTTTGCTTATGTCTGTTCAAATTCATTCATTAAAAGTATTTACAAGGTAATTTTAACAGAAAACAAGATAAACCATGTATAGAAAACAAGATGAATGCCCACTGATGGGTAAATGGCTAAACAAATTATGGTTCACATTTACTGTTCAATACACAATGAACTTATTAAGACAGCTGTGTATGAACAGACCTGAAAAGTGTCTATAACATGCTGTTAGATGAGAAAAACAAATCGTAAAACAATATGTGAAGTATGATCACAGCTGTTTAAAAAGGGATTATAAATATATATGTATATATACTTATACATATGCACACATATATATTTATATCACTGTCTCTATCTGTATGGAAAGAGTTGGGATGTAATATATTCCGAACTGTTGTTGTGGGTTCCTTTGGAGAAGAGAGTGGGATTGGTTTGGAAGTTAAAGGAAACTCTTTGCATTTAGTTAATACACTCTATGGTTTGGGTTCATTTGTTTACCAGAAATGTGTTAATTTTATAATTGAAATCAAAGGCATAGAAAAAAATGCATGGAAGAAATAAAATGTGGTTATGTGTTGGTTGTTACATTGTGGAGTTTTTCCCCACTACTTATCATTATTTTATTAAAGAACAAAATGATAACAGAAAGGAGTTTACCCCACCTGCTAAATCCAACTGAAATGTATCTCCTATGAAATGCTTTTCTGATTCATCAACTGGATGTGTTGCCTCTTTCCTTTGAACCCCAAAGCTCTTTGTAAATATTTGATGGCCTTTATCTCCATCTAGCTCATAAGAGTTTTGTACATGTCTTTCTGTCAATGTAGTTTCCAGCAACTTGAGGCCATCACGATAAAGAAAGCAGACTTTCAAGTCAGAAGATCTGGATGTTGGCTTTTGTTCCAGTTATTTATAGCAGCATGACAAATTAACCCCAACTAGTAGCTTAACACTGATTGTATTTTATCTCTTGACTTTTTGGTCAGGAACTTGAGCAGAGGTGGGCTAGGGTTAATCTGCTCCATATGGTGTCAACTTGAGGTCATTTGGTGGCTTGGAGTCCAAGAGGCTTCACTCCCTGCTTCTTCACTGCTGCTGGGTAGGGCAGAACTCCTCTACAGATATTTTAGAGCATGACTCAGGGATGCAAGGGACAAGGCAGAAGCTTCTGATTTTAAAGGATGAAAATGGCATGGTGTCCCTTCTGCTGTATTCTACTGGTCAAGTGGCCATGGAGCCCACTCAAATTCAAGGAGGAAAGGAGGGAACAGAGATGCTACATCTTAAAAGGGGATTATTATTTTTTTTTAATTGTGGCTGGTTGGCACAGTGATGCACACCTGTAATCCCAGCAACTCAGGAGCCTGAGGCAGGAGGATCATAAGTTTGAGGACAGCCTCAGAAACTTAGTGAGACCCTCAGCAACTTAGTGAGAACCTGCTCAAAGTAAATGGATTGGGAATATAGCTTGGTGCTCCTGGGTTCAGTTCCCAGTACTCCCCGCCCTAAAATTGTGACTATCATTAATTTATTACAATTTACTATTAGAAGTGCAAACTTTGTGATTCAATTATTACATTTGAAAATTAGAAAGACCAAAAGTTATAATGTAGGCAAGTAGCATTTTGTGCATTATTTAAAAAACTATGTCTTATAATTGTTAATGATTATCTTGGTGCTGCATCACTCAAGGCGATTCTCATTGAATGTTTAATACTCTGAAGGCAAACTCATTTGAACATAGACTTACCTCAAGAAAAACATACAAAGAAAGTGGTGCTGGTGATCATAGAAGTGTGGTGTAGCTGTACAACAGACTTGGGATTAGGTTGATTTGAGTGAAACCCAAACTCTGCCACCCATTACTCTTTGTGCAGCCTTGGTTGTCTTGTCTCACCTGTTGGAGTCTTAATTTCCTCATCATAATGTGGTTATAACATTACTTATATAGCTGAGGTCTTGTGAGCTCGAAGCTACTTTTTGTTAAGCACCTAATATTACCCATACAGTATTCCTATATATGCATTTGTCCAGTGAGGATAGGTGACAGTGGCATAGTGGGCATGCATTTTCTTTTAAGATATGTGACAAAGTTATACAGGAAGTAGGGTCTTCTGGTCATTTCTCTACACTGCTCACCTCCATCAGCACACGTAATTGAGATAGAATGCTTGTGAAAGCAATGGGGGAAGAGAAATGCTGTACTTGTTTCTCCCAATCACCTCCTTTCTCCAGATCCCGAGTGCACACATCACACCCCCTGCTCCCCCAGCTCTGTGTCCCAAGCAGCTTTGGTCACAAAGTCATTCTCTCAGTGTTACATGTGGTCCCTTTCTCAGACCCGTGTCTTTACTTTTCATAGATGTATGAGATCAAAGCAGGAGGAAGCATTGCAAAGAAGTTCAATGCGATTCTGCAGAAGCTGAGCTCACCCCTGCAGCCCAGGGTTCCAGAGCACAGTCACAACAAGATGAAGAACCTTTCCTACCCATTCTCCAGGGAGAAAATGTACCTGTGAGTATGGGAGCCCCTGGGGCAGGTATGCGAGAGTGGATGGGGAGGAGGAATTATTGAACACTTCTCTGTGCCTGAGCCCTGGGCTCATGAAGTGAGTGTCCTGTGTCTAGGAGAGAGGAGAGAAAGCATGGTCTCCCAGTGAAATGGTCCCTGTGCCTGTGACTCCCCTTCCCCATGTGAGATTGTCCCTGGGCATCTCTCCAATGGTAACACCTGCCATTTGGCCACTGTGCATGATGGAAAGGGAGCCAGGGAGCAGCCAGATAGAAACTGTGGAACTCTGTGAGAAAGTGGTCAGACACCTGTGCACCTTCTGTGGGGAGGCCGTCTGCCCAGACCCCAGTTAATGGGGCTTTTGACATCATGTGATAAACCAGACAGAAGATGGACAAAGCTTCTGTATTTCTATATTCCCATTGCCTCCCATGTACTCACTGACTCAGGAGTTGCCCTCCCCCAATTCCCACCCAAGAAGAGTGAATAGAGTCTCTTTACAGCGATATCCATTTGGGAAACATCTGGAAGGGGGAGCCATAGTCAGGAAGTGAGAGATGCAGCAAACATTAATTCTGCTTTAGGAGCTGAGGGGGGAATATGGAGCTGTCAGGAGTGATAAGGGAATTGGGTGAGGAGGGCAAAGAAGGGGCCTGGAAAAGCAGAGAGGACAGGAGGATTTGTGTCCTTTCTAGGAGGCAGGAGTCATGGAGCAGTTTCTGTGTTCATTGGAGATTATCTCACACCCATCTTTGCTCCTTTAGATGATAATTCTATACACATGTATCTGCTGTTGCTTTTGCATACATTCACTGGAGTCCTTATACTCCCCCATGAGGTGACCTCTCAGATGTAACTGTCCTTCTGTTATAGACAGGAAATGAGTTTCAGAGTCAGGCCAAGGTCATGCAGCTGTAAGTGGCTGAGCCATACCTGGCATGGTGGCCTCCTGCCTCTTTTTGTACCCTGGCTTCTTCTAGGCTTCCCCTGCCATGGACCTTCATCCATGCTGATGTTGGCCTCTGAACGGCCACCTCCCCCACACCTCCATTCATTTAATTGCTGCTCTCCCCGAAGGCCAGTTCATCAACACCTTCCTTTAGAGAAAATTCTGTTCTTCCCACTGGAAATCCAGAAGTCTGCTCTCCGTCCTCTGAGTTTTCATAGCCATGGTCTACAGTCACATTCTACTCTTGGAGACACATCTCCAGTGGCTGGTGGCTCTGGGGAGCTGAGAGCACACTTCATTCACATGTGTGTCCTCCTGCACAGTTACAGAGTGCCCTAAGCACAGGAACACTCCATGGATGCTTTTTTTGAGTGCAATTTCAATGCATGAAACTTAGAACAGACGTGTGCCTTGCATAATTAAGAGTTTGATATCTAATTGATGAGACGACAATGCTCACATGAAATGAATTCATTTTTTGTAAAAATGATTATGTATTTTATTTCTTTTTCTACAAAGGGTCTAGGAATATCTTAAAACTTGATGTGGAAAATCATAAAAATACCAGATGAAATCAATATGATTGATGAAATATACATATGCTTATTTTCACACTCTCAAGCACCAAATTCATTTAATTTGAAAAAAAATTATGGGTTTAATTTAAGAGAAGCATATTTGCTTTCTAGTCATTTACTTTTTAAATGTTGCAATGATTCTTGAGTTTTTGCTTTTATGTTTATTCCTATTCAGAAAATGTGAAGTTCTTTATCATTTATTTAAATAATTGTATTGGTGAATTAAAATTATTGTGACTATATTCAAATGAATTTTTTTGGAGGTGTTCTGGGGATTGAACTCAGGGGCACTCGACCACTGAGGCATATCCACAGCCCTATTTTGTATTTTATTTACAGACAGGGTCTCACTGAGTGGCTTAGCATATTTTTTGCTGAAGCTGGCTTTGAACTTGATATCCTCCTGCCTCAGCCTCCTGAGCTGCTGGGATTACAGGCATGTGCCATTGCACCCAGCAAATTAAATGATTTTTTTGAAAAACAAAAAAATTTGTAACCACAGTATCTTCTTTGGGTACTTTTTACTGTCTTTATCATTACACAAGTATATTTTCTGCATACTTTTATTTAAAAAAATTATACAATAGTTTTCAACCATGATATAATCTTTTTCTATTTACAAAATGTTCACAATTATAATTTTCAGTGGCTGAATGACTATTATATTGATTTTAGAATTACTTTTTATCTCTATACTCTGATTAATAACTTTATAATGAATATTTTTACTTATGTAGTTTTTTTCTTCCTTTTAATTTATTCTTTATGAGACATTCCTACCATGAATTTTCAGAATTATTGTGTCAAAAGGAGTGTAGACACTGTGAGCGTGTGTGTGTTTTACACATCTTGACGTGTCACCCAGCTTGCTCTGGGCTGAGGGTGGCAGTATCGGTGCAAGTATGATGAAATGAGTTTTCCAACTGCTTTCTTGGTGTCTCTAGGTACAACATTCAGGAAAAGGACACCTTCTTTGACAATGCCACCCGTAGCCGCATTGTAAGTAAATGGATGTACTGGGTTAGAAAGGGGGTTTGGAAAAGACTGAGTACCTGGTTGGAAGGGTATGCTCTTATCCTCTCTGCTACTTCTCTTCATCATTTTCTTGGAGTTGCCTAGCAACTAAGTGCAGTATCCAAGAGCTTCCCCATCCCAATAGCAAACAAACAAACAAAAATAACAACAAAAAACCCAACTTCTGTCATTATAGGTTGAGAGGAGAATCTCTGCTAAAACCCTTCTTAAGTATCACAAAACAGGGAGTGTCAAGCTGATGGGAGTTTAAACCAGTTAGGTGACCCCCTTGTATAGTTGAGGAAACTGAGGCTCTGAGAAACCATGCACTGAAAAAAGTCCTAGAAATTGTTAGTGTTAGAACAAGGACGAGAAGCAGTCCTGATTTCACTAAGGGTCACTAAGTACTTTATGCATTTTCCTTTCTTTCATTTCCCACGATGATGTAGATTTATATCACAGAAAATCCTGGTTAACCAACTTGTCCGAGAATAAGGTCATCAGCCCATTCATCAGACCCACATTTGTGACTGTAGCCCTCCTACAGTCTTTTTGTCTTTTACATCAAGGTTTTAAATTGTATAGGATGTTTGATTCTCATAAAAATCTGTATACAGCTGTCCTTGTGGCCCCATGTGAACTTTATAGAACCTCCATTTACCCATCAGTTAATTCTGTACCACCCTAGAGGTCATTAAGCCTATAGGTAGAGGAAAGAAAGAGGGCCCTACAGCATGCTAGAAGTTTCTCATGACAACATGGGAAATGGAAATGCGATTCCATTGATCCCTAGGAAAGAGCTTAGGTTTCGACTGGAGAAGAAATAAGTGCTAAGGACCTCGAAGGACCTCCTAGTCAACTGAGTGATAAGAAAGGATAAGGAAGAAGGGACAGGTGACTAGAGAAATGTACAGAGGAAAACATGGCCTTAACTCCTGCTTTCAGGATATGCAAGAGAATATCTCAGGTTCCTCAGCCTGGTGTTGCAGGAAGGGTAAAAAATGGACATATGATTCCTTTTTGCTTCTTATGGAAAAAAGTGTGAACTTCCCATTTTCTTTGATGCTATTACAAGCCAATTAAATCTCACTGTGGCTTGGGTCCCACGACTGTGGGGGAGTTATAGGGTGTTGTGGAGATTACCCGATAATTGCAAAGTGCCTGTAAAATAATACAATGCCATATAAATTCTGTTCCTAATTATTATTGCTGTGGAATTACTGTACTGCATTAGAAGCAGAATTCAACACTCTTGGCCCCATTCTGTTGGAAGTTATTCATTACTATTCCCTCTAGATCTGTGGCTGGAATATGGGAATGTGAATAATGGTGGGGTAGCCTATCTTCTTTCATTCATCCCTCCTGGAAGCTTCTTCCTTCCTCTTCTGCCCTTTCTTCAGTCCACTTCACACTAAGAAAAGGGTGGGAAAGAGCCTTGAATTCCATCCTGGATTTTGCTCTGTCCTGTACTTTTGTCCAAGGACCTTACTTGCATCTGTAAAAGTCTTCCTGTTCTCTGTCGGTGTTTGACCAGTCCAGTTGTTTTTCCCAGAGGAGATGTCATTGCCTCTTCATAGCCTTCCTTAGGGTTGGGCCCACGGGGAGGTCACTAGTTTTTTGTTGTTGTTGTTGTTGTTTGTTTGTTTGTTGTCATTTTGTTTTTGGTACCAGCTATTGAACCCCGGGGTGCTTAACCACTGAGCCACATCCCCAGCCCTTTTTATTTATTTTTTTTGAGACAGGGTCTTGCTAAGTTGCTTATGGCCTCACACTAAGTTGAACTCATGATCCTCCTGTCTCAACCTCCCAAACTGCTGGGATTACAGGTGTGCACCACTGTGCCCAGCAAAGGTCACTGGTTTTATACTCTACTGACTCACCTTTCCTCCATGTGGGAGACGCTCTAAGGCAGGAAGTCCTGGAAGAAGTGTAGGTTATGTTTCGATTAGGGAGGCAGAGTGAGGACTCAGCAGCAACTCAAAGAAATAAGAATACCTGTGGCCAATATACAGTCAGCCCTTTTCCATTTTACCTAGCAAATTCTTATTCATTGTCTTATGGGCTTCTCAGGCTGCTCCCCAGAAGGTTCCGTTAGGGGACAAAGCAGGGCAGAGCCTCTGAGGGATGGCTCTGGATCCCCCTGCACCTGACTGTGCCACCTGAGCTCTCCCGGTCTGCACGTGCTCCGGGCTGGTGCAAGAGGCATGCCTCCCCAGGACCTGCAAGGAGGAAGGTCCCTATGTGGAGGCTTATCCTGTTCCCTTAGGGACTGGGATGGGGTTGGGGGTAAGGGGCTTCCTCCCAGTCCTGCAGAGGGCTCTGTGCTCCCGACTTGCCTCAGTGTTTCACTTACCTCCTGGAACTGCAGTCAATTTATAGCCTTTTATTTATTTATTTTTTCAGTGAGGTCAAGGGCGCACGCGTGTGTGTGTGTTTAAATTCTTTGCTTTCTCAAAATAGTCAAGTTTGAATGGGTTTGACGGGCGGTCTATGAGCTCCGCACATGGTTGGCTTCCCCCTCCCTCCACAGGGGCCCCCACGCCTGCATCCACGCCCGGCGGCCCCACAGGCCGTGGTGACGCAAGGCGGTCAAGGCGTTCACACTCTGCTGTCGTCCCCTTTTAGGTGCACGAGATTCTGAAGCGCACGGTCTGTTCTCGAGCCAACAACACGATGGGTAAGGAGCGCCCCCTCCCCTGCCGTGAGCCCAGAGCTGCCCTTTCAACAGCTCCCTTGGTGGCCAGCAGGGAACAGCAGACATGCGCCCCACACGGAGGAGCTGCCTTCGCTTAGGCGGAGAAGCACTGCCTGGGTCCCCAGGAGCTGGGGCGCCCCGTTTCTTCGCGGGGCCAGGGCTGTTCCCAAGGCTATTAAGCTTCTCTCAGACCTTGATGTCAAGCCTCTCGGCTTCCCAGTGTTTTCTCTGTACTGCCTGCATTTTTATTTTATCCTGATAATTCCGCTGCCCCTCTCTGCCCCATCTCCAATAAGTTTTAATAATCACCTAAAACATGGCCCATTTTTATTTATTTTTAAGAAAAAATCATCTTAGAAGGCCTTTAGTCTAACCTGTTCACTATACATGAGGAACTAACCATACAGTGAAGGATGGTGGGCACTAAACATGCCTCTTCTAGGTTCATCATTCTCTCACTGCATCTGGCTGTTCTCCTTGTGGTTTGTGTTTCAAATTTGAGGGTATTTAGAAAATACGTTTGAAGCAGGAATCTCAGCATTTGGAAACTTTTGGTATAAGGCAGTCTGTCCTGATGCTGATAGATTGTGAATATATCTTATGGCAAAGGGGAAAACCTGAGTTGTGCCCTCAGAGTTCCTAAGGTGCCCATCCCAAAACAGCTTTTGAGGCCACAGGGAGAACCAACTTTAGACTATGCTCTGTGGTGGCCAGTTTTTAGCTTTTGCAGCATCTTTGAGTTGAAAAGAGTCCAAAGTCACTTAGAGTCAAGTCTAGTGAGAGCCTAGTGAGAAGGCCATCAAACTAAGGAATAATGATGGTGACAACAATAACCGCTCACATTTTGGGGCTCATGAATTGCCTGGAGGCCAAGGAAACAGTTCTGAGGAAGATATTAAAACAGGTTTTGTGTTATTGATAGGAATTTAGAAAAGTATTTAACCTCTCTTAGGGGCAATTGTGTCTGCTCATGTTTGCTTTGATGTATTCATCTTGCTGCAGATTTCCAAATAACACTCCAATTTTAAACTCAAATCTTTTGATTTGAGTGGGTGCATGAGATCATTATCCCAGTCCAATTCCATGGAGCAGTTGGAACATCTCACTCCAAGAGGCCATTTTGTCCCAAGATCAACAAATAAGTCAAGAGATCTGAGATGTATTTTATAATTTCTTGGAGCCTCTATCCATTTTTCTTGTATTTTTCTTTACTCATTGACCAGCTCACACCTCAATTCCATTAATGTGACTTTTACCCTCACCCTCCCCAGTTTGACCCCAATTTTTCCTTCAGATGTTATTAGTGACTTATTCCCCTACCTCATGGCCTTTTTCTCAGTCATCGCCTTCTTCTTGACTTCCTATGTCCTTCCAAAGCTTCTTTCCTTGACCTGCATCTTCTGATAGTTGACACTCAGGAAGGTCCTGCTGGTCTGTGTTTACCTCATGGACTTCTTGATTCCTCTTCCATTTTAGATGTTATCTTCTCCCAGTTCCTTTGGCCTTGTCTCCCTGCAGGTCCCCTTCCTTCCTTCCTCTCTGCTGCTCTTATTCTTGTCCTCTCTCACTTTTCTCTCTCTCTCTCTCTCTCTCTCTCTCTCTCTCTCATTTCTTCCATATAGATAACTTGCAACCATATATTTTTATTCCTGATTCTGTCACCAATTCCAGTCCAGCCTTTCCAAAGGCTGAATGGACAACTCCATTTAAACATTCACCAGAACTTCAAAGTCAATATGTCTACCACCATCTATTTTCTCTCTTTTCCCCTGCTTTTCTTCCTATTAAGGAAGGACCACTGGCCTCTCCATTTTTGCTCCTACTGTTTCCTTTACCTGAGTATCCTACCTGTTCTCCTCCCCAGCCTCACTCATGCCCATCCCCAGATCAAGTCACTGACTCAATGATTCTCCCTTAATGGTCTCTACTTGGAATTTCCATCAAACTCAATCTCTTTCTTGCTCATTATTTATGTCAATGGCTTTGACTCCCAAGTGAGTCCAAGAGATGTGTCTGAGTCATTTTTTATGCCCCAATGCACTTAGATATCTGCTTTGCACATTCTATTCAGTTGCTTTGATTTAGCAAATTAGTTAAAAAATGCTAAGCCTGCTTGTCCCACATCAGTTGCTGTAAATGTCTGACTGTGTGTTCAAGGACAAGTGACTTAAATTCTGTGCAACTCAGCTTTCTTTTATGAAAAATGAAGGTAATACCTATTTTGCAGAGTTTTTGTAAAGATTAAATAGGTAGCTGCTAGTTTGTTTTGTAAACTGGGAAGTCCTTAAAAACTAAAGTTTATTTGGAGGGATAGTCTCTAGGTTGTCACAAAGTCACTAGAATCCTCAGCTTTAATTTTGAAGGTTCTATTTTTCCTTTGAGGATCTGAAGTGCTTTTTTTCTTTGTCTAAGTCAAACATCATTAGGATTTTGTCATTGTTGAGTAGTGTTCAAAAATTTGGTAAAAATTTCCTTTTTGACATTGAAAAACATTGAGTACCTGTTATGTGTCCAATGATGCTATAGAAACACAGGGATGCCAAGATGAATTTGACTGTTTTCTACCCTTGCGGGACCCTTAGTGTAGCCATGCAGACAGACTTGCATACAGGTAATTATGAGATAATGTGGCAGGTGCTATCATAGACATGTAAAGTGGAATGGGGTCACAGAGCAGAAAGTAATTAGCTTCCTGGTATACTTCTTAGTATCAACAGAAATGATCTAATATTAGTTTCATTGCTCCCAAAGAAAGAAGATATGTCAGGAATTATCATCTCCAACTATAAATGGACTCAAAGAGGAGAGGTAACTTGTTTAGGGTCAAATATTGAGTCACAGTCATCCAAAGTGGGTCTAGATCTTGGATGTCCTTGCCTCAATCCTATTTCCACTGCTTTGGGGATGTTGTGAACTAGGAGTGGACTTAGATCAAGTCTTTAAAAGCCTCTTAATCCCACACTAGCTGCTGATGACTTACCAGCTTTGTCACCCAGGGTACATGACTGATGGAACTATGCTTTTCAGCAGAGGAGAACTCCAAAGACCAGTTTTCAAGTGATTTGACCTCTGCCTGTGAAAGTCAAGGTCCTTCTAAGCCCTTTGGCCAACATGTCAATCTAGAAGATTTAGAAGATCAGAAACAATGAGAAACGTGGCCATGGAAAGGCTTCACCATAATATGAATCTTTGAGCCTTTGAGGGTGAATTTAGAATTTATTGCCCTTCTCTCTGGTTCATAAGAGTGGAAGGGAAGCACAAATGGCTACGATTTTCTTAATTTCCTCCAGAGCACTATTGTGTCATGAAAAGAAGAGAAAAAGGGTGATTGTAGGTATTTCCATAGATCCCTCGCCCTTGCTGATTATTTTTGTGACAAACCTACAAATATGTCTTCTTCTTTCTCATTGTATCTAATTCAGAAATTAGAAAATCGAAAGGATAGTGAGGATAATGAATTCAGCAATACTTCTGTTTACCATCATCACTTTTTCCTTTGTAGACAGTACGTTTTTATTTAATGTCTACTTTTGCAAAGCTTCAACCTACATACAAGTTGTTGGTACTGATTTATTTATATTTCTGCCTTGTTCCAGCAAATTTTTGAGGTAGCTTACAAGGAAAACAATAAAACAGCCTAATATAAATGATAGATTAAAAAAAAAAAACAAGAACCAGGAAAAACACAAATTGAAATAGAATGTCAAAACTAGGAGGAAAAAATAGAATACAAATATTCAAACCATAAGGTCTTTGAGTTTCTGTAGTTGAGCTGAAAATTTAACCCTGACCTAAAGAGAAAGGAAAATACAGTCAGTTTTGTAGTTTTTCCTGTTTGCAGTAACTTCTCCTTGTATAGAAATCCTTCCAAAAATCTATCACACAAGTCCCTGCTTTCTATGTTGAATGTGTCTATGCATATTCTCTATATAAAGACATATGAAACCTTTCTGGGTAATTCAGCATCATCAAGGAGAACAAGTATTTTCTAATGTTCTTCAAGGATTATCAGAGTGTCATTAGAATTAATTGCCCCAGGCTACTCTGATTTCTTCAGTTCTTGACTCTGGAAGCCTCACTCCCCAGCTTTGCTATTTTGGTTTTGCTTTACGGTTTTGCAGTTTGGGAAACAGAAAAACATGCTAATTAGAATTTTGGGTAAAGAGAAAGTGAAAATGCATTGAGGGAAGGTCTGAGGATTCTGCTATAGTTAAGGTAGATTTAACATTAGGGAGAGCAGCTTTCATGAAATCTATTGGATGTTTACGGATATTTTTTCTTGCTTCTGGGTGTTCTGTTATGAGAATTGAGATAACCAAGTAAGAGATTTCTCTACAAATAAGATATTCCTGTACCAAAATAATAAGGACTCCTTGCTTGCATATGGTTGTGTGTTTTTCAAAGTACTTTCATACTCATTATCTCATTTGATCTTTTAAATTACCATGCAAAGTAGGCTCAACAGATGTTAACTAATTTCACAACAGAGGGATTAACTGGCATGCCCGCAGTGGGATATTTAGAGCCAGATTTTGAACCTAGGTTTCTTGGCTCTTTTTCAGTGCTCTGTAAGTCTATCAGTTGGTAAATGGATGAAGTTATTGGGAAAGATTTCCCAGAGGAGGTGGAAACTGAACTCTTCCCAGTGTAGCGTCCATTCTTTCATTCAGTAACTTTTTATCAAGCACCTACTCTGTGTCATTCCTTTTCTAGAACTGGGGAATAGAGAAGTTTGTAAACAGACAAAAACCCTTGCTGTTATGGGGCTTGCAGTCTAGTGATGGGAGACAGAAAATAAACCAAAAAATAAGATGGATGAAATGCCATGTAGGGATATATAATAGAAGGAAAGAAATGAAGTAAGGAAAGGAACTAGAGATGGAATGGGAGCGAGAGTATTTTAAATAGGGTCGTCTGCTGGGCACAGTGGCACATGCTTGTAATCCCAGTGGCTCAGGAGACTGAGACAGGAGGATTGCAAGTTCAAAGCTTCAGCCTCAGCAACTTAGTGAGGCCTTGAGCAATTTAGTGAGACCCTGTCTCAAAATAAAAAATAAAAAGGGTGGGGAGGTGGCTCAGTGGTTAAGTGCCTCTAGGTTCAATCCCCAGTACAAAAAAAAAAAAAAAAAAGGTGTAGAGAAGGCCTTCCAGATGAGGTAATATCTGAGAAGAGGGCATAAGCCACATGCTGCCTAGAAAGAGAGAGGTGTGCAAGGATAGCAACTAAGACAGAAGATCTAATGGTAGCAATTCCAGAGTCGGCTAGGGTCCCAACAGTAGCAAATAATACCCTCAGGATAATTCAAGGTGGGTATGTGTAGAGACCACTTTCAAAGGTCCAGGCACAAGGTTGAAGAATTCAAGGAACAGTGTGGTAGTCTGGAGTTGATGGTAGCAGACCTCTCACCACCCCTAGGTCCAAAAGGAAAGAGAGGTCAGTGGACGTGGAAAGAGGAACCTGGGTAGATGAGTGGCCTTGTGTAGGTGATTGAGCAGAATCTGGGAGTCTAAATACTCTCTCATCTCCCCTGCTGAGCACAGGAGGAAGCCACAGACCATGGGAGCCCACTCATGTAATATGGAGAGGGCATGGAGTATATCCAGAATGGGAAATGGGCGGTAGGCACACACCTGGTGGGGCTAGAGAAGCAGGTGCCAAGTCACATACCCTCTGTGGACCTGTTTTGCTCCCCATGATACAATGGGGGCTTCTTCATTCTCTTGAAGTTTCTTTTTATCTCTGGTATTTCCCATGACTCAAAGGAGACTGTTGATCTCCTTTACATATGAGCCCAGAAAGCCAGAGAGAGAACTCAGTTTCTTGTAAATTCACAGAGAGCAGATTCCAGGCTATGGCCTGGACCTGGGTTTGCATGATATCAACAGACCTCAGAGAGGATGGAGTACACAATTACAGTGGGAGGGAAAATTCAAATGAGGAGGATTCAGGTGAGGATGGTTGGAGCAAAAATTGTAGTCCTGTATAGATCCTTTATAATATGACCATAGGTTACATAGCTCAGGTGTGGCTGCACTCAATTAGCATTAGAATCACTTGGTGCACTGGTTAAAGCCTCAGCTGCTGTGATCTCATGCTAGATGTGCTGAATCAGAATGTGAAGAAGCAAGGTCTTCAGATCTGCATTTTTAATAACATCTACCCAGGTGGTAGGAATTCTAAGTTAGCTAAAGAAAAAGATAAGCATAAAAATACAGATAGGGGACAGTTGCAGGCTGCTTGACCTACTTACATATGGGAATTTGAAGAGTATTTCACAGTACTCTGCCTCTTGGGGATCTGACCATTTGTTTTCTGAAGTATGAAGGATAACCAAGTCTGTCTGTAAAGAGTTTAGTTTTTGCTGTTGCTTTTCTAAAATTTGTTATATGAACATACAGCATTCAGTCCCTTTTAATGTCTCAGCCACTAGCAGCTAAGACTCTTCAACTCCTACCTCTTTCCCTGTCTCCCTCCCTCCCTTTCTTCCTCTCTTGGGGCTGGGGATGCTAAAATTAGTATACAAAGACAAAGCAAGAGGAGCTGACCTTGAAAGAGTGGGGTGGACTGGTATTTGGTGGTGATCTACATTTTAATTTTCTAGGCTTCTTCCATAACCGTCTGGAGGGACAGTTTCACTTCTTCTTATTCACCCCTGGAAAGAAGGGATCAGAGGCTAATGCACACACACTGTTCAAAAACTAAAATATTTGCAATTCGGGTTCTGCCTGGTGGTGGATGCATGTGAATGATTGTAAACTTGGTCTAGCCCTGCGATGCCTCCTTAATCAATGTCGTGTTTCCTAAGGTCAGCCTCTAGGGCCCTGGAGTTTACTCCATCACAAATGACTTTAAAGCGTGCTTTGTCATGGAGAGAAACCCAAGCCTCCTTGACCATATCAGACAAGGACAAACACCTTTCTTGTTCCTTCATATGGAAGTTATTATTGCCTTTTCATGGACAGAAAATTACAGATTGATAGAGCTACATTTTCATGGACACTGTGGTGTCAGAGCATTTAAACAAATGTATGCTTTGGGCATCCCCCTCCCACTCAGGAGACGATGTCTTAATTATTTTGACTGAAGCCAGACCATGTTGTGTGTTGTAAACATCTGGTTTATCATTCATCCAGCTGAACTGGTTTCTATTTTGTTAGAAGAAAAGGCTTGGGATTAAAGGCATTTAAGTAATTAAGCACACGTCAAGACAATTTGGTGATGGGTAAATATAGTCTCTGTTAAATGCACCGTCTGGGGGCTCTGGTTTAGATTTACGTCCGGCTGGAGTGCCGGGATGAAAGCGGAATGCCGGGAGGACTGGGCCCTGTTCTAGGGGGAATCAAAACCAAATGGGTTTTCAGGAGTAAGGCACCATTCCTTTAAGTGCCTGTCCCAGTGGATGAAAGTTTCCTTTGAGTTGGGCCTGCAGGGAGTTGAACCATAGTCCCTGTCACCCAGCAGCACTTGCAGATTTAATGAGACTCGCTTTGGGAGGCAGACCATTAACTCCTGTGCTTTGGTTGTTCCTTTGTGTCCAGGAAACAGAGATGTCTCTGGAGCTGAATGTTAGGCTTCGGGTTTTGGATGATGAGTATGTGTTTTCAGGGACCAGTCCTGGGCCTGAGCCCACCAAGGTCATGTTTCTTGGCTCTGCTGCCTCTGGATGTAGACAGTGGTACTGGGCTAGGTTGTTATCAGGCCATCTAGAGGTATGTTTCCTGGCTGGGCAGTGAGGAAGCACAACTTCTTTTATTTGGAGGTTAGAGTTCAGAGCAACAAGCGTAAAGTGCCTGGAGATTTGAAGGAGAGATGGGCATGGAGATTTTGGGAATCAGCAAGGGGGCCTCAGAGATTGTACCTTGAGTTGAGGCACGGTTTATTTTCGGGGACGGGGGGAAAGGAAAATGCCCTTGGAACTTTCTACTTCTCTTTGGCTCCCTTTCTGGGAGGAATAGGACAAAAGCTCAGGTCTCCTCTTTCTCTCTTCCTCTTTCTCTTTCTCTCTGGGTCTAGAGCTGGGAGGAAAGAATATAGACGTGATCCCGAAGAAGAAAGCATTGCCATTATGGCCAGATGAATGGCACATGATGGAACCAATTAGCCCATTTTTGCTGAAAAGGAAGGAAAAAAATCAGAATTTCAATTTTCAAAGCAAAGACTCTTTTAAAAAACGTTTGATTATTTTCTTCTTTCAAACTGATTTCCATGCTTGTTTGGGGGTAGAATCTTGGTTTCTGAAGTCTGAGGGTGAAGCAAAAGGCCAAAGCAATCCCCATTCCAATGAAGCTGTGGATAGTACTTGCTTTTCAACTCTCCCCCCCTTCCCCTCCCCTTCCTTTTGTGTACTCCCCCCTCCCTTCCCCCAGCAGCCACTGATTGGGATTGCCCATTTGAAACCACCTAGGTATCATGCTGGAGGTCCACAGCCACGGGTAAGAGAGACATCCATTTATATCATTTAAGGCCCTGGATTTCGAAGTTTGGACAACTCAGGTTTCATAACTTGAATCTTTGCTCTGAGGCAAAGGACCATTTGTCTGGACTTCCTGTCTTAGGAGGCAGACTAATCAACTGGAGTCTAATGTTTCCTCATCAGCATAGGATGCCAAACAAAGTAGTGAGGAGGACAGTGCCCTTGATAAACAAGAAGAGATAGGAGAACCATAGCCATAGGGCTGGCGACTCTCTTGATGGTCATCCTGTGCTCCCAGCCAGCAGAGGCACTTGCCTTGAGAGATGTGAGTGAAGGAAGAGTACTCTCTCTGACCCAGGTACCTTGTAGGTCTATGGGGGACACAAGGACAAGCGAGCATATCCTGGAAGTGAACCCAGCTCCCTGCTTTAGGATGTGCTGCCCATAAGGAGCTTTATTTGAGATGGGGGTTGGGTGTATAGAATTAGACCCCCAATGATTTGAGATCTTTCTGAGGCTCTGGCAGCCAGACCTAGGAATTCAGGTTGTCAGTCTAATGCTTCCAGATACTTGGCTACTGCGCTAAGAAAAGCTGAGAATTAGAAGAAGAGCTAAGTAAGGCGAAACACCTGTTTAACTTTTCCCATGCAGTTTTGGGCCTGTCTCCATGGTATACACAGCTGCCATGGCAACCACGGGGTGTGAGTTCAGGGATTGGATGGTTAGTTTCTGGGGTTCAGTCTAGTTGGGGCCTGACCTGCATGTGATGCTTCAGTTTCTATCCATGTCGACAGCAGTCTTGTAGCTTTGAACTAACTCCCTTCCGCAAACCCCCTCCCAACTTGGGACTCCTCCCTTTGATTATTGTAGGGTGGCTTCATATTGCTGTGGTTAGAGCTCTTGAATTGATTAATGATTCTCTGAGTGAAATTGTAGTCTTGTGAGTAAAAAAGAAATCTGCAGCTCAGCCAACCTCCCAGGCATCCCTCATCTGCACTCCCTTTACCCACCCTCTAGTCCTCTCACCTCTCAACATTACTTTGCATATTTTATGCTCTTGCCAAGGAGGAAACTTAAAATCAGACAAGGACAACTGGCCCTTTGGTGACACAGCAGCACCCAAGTACTCAGCTTTGGACTCATGGGAAGAGTGGCTAGCCACTGAGTGTCCTCTGCCGCCTCCCATAGGCCTCCACTCCCACATGGGGCCTGAGGCATGGTCTTTGTGGCATCCTACATCCTAGAACTCTGGTGAATCTAGGCAAAATTTGAGGAAGAGGGAGACAGCGTTGTTTGGGTTCTTCTTAGGTCTCTGAAGTGTGGGTGGTGCATTGGGTGGGAACAGGAGGTAGAACATTGTCCATATTAATGAGGAAATGTTGTCCAGATTTGTTATCCAGTTTCGTTGCTTATCCAGAGCCTTGCACATGCCCATTGCTTAGCATTTGTACATCATGCATCTTTCCCTCCAAAATCAATTATCTCCTCATCTTACTACTATCTACAGTCTCTCTGGAAGAAATGGTTCAGGGATGACAATGTGTGCAAGACAAGGGAAATCCTGGTGTATGAGGAACTTCCTCCTCCTCCTCCCTCTCCATGATCAAATGTGGATCTTATATGGTGAGATCCCTGGTACTGTGAGTTGGTGAGACATAATCCCTCCCATCTGGAAGCCAGTGACCCAGGACAGCCTGTCCTGACTCAGACAGAACATACAGACTACTTTATAGTCTCTGAATGAAGCCAAAAATGAAACAAGCAAGTAACAATGGCATTATGTTGAGCAGAAGCTGGAATCAGAGGCACAGGACATTTATTCAGTAGAATCTATTATGTGCAAGTAGTATGAGATACTGTTGGGATTCAAAACTGAACCTCTGGTGTAGTTTTCAAACTACACTGTGATCTCAGGGCACCTTTACACTTTAAAAAATTATTGGAGAAACCCAAGGAATGTTTATTTAGGTGAGTTCTATGATTGAACATTTATTGTGTTAGAAGTTAAAACCGAGAATTTTCTAAAGCACAAGACTACACATGCACACATTGAGCCATGGGTGGGTGGTATCCCTTGTGAGAGAATAGGAGAGTAAGCTAGTAAGTAGCATCTTAGTACTATTATAAAAATAGTTTTGACTTATTTATTTATTATTAATAAATAATCCTACTTGGGGATCATAAATTCTTTTTTATATTTTTTTATTTGTTGTAGTTAGTTATGTATGACAGAAGAATGAATTTTGACACATCATACATAAATGGAGTATAACTTCTCATTCATCTGGTTGTACTTGATGTGGAGTTACACAGGTCATGTAATCATATATGCACATGTAATAATGTCAGATATCCTCTTTTCATCATAATTAGAGTTATCCTCACATCCACACCTCTGCTGTCCCTGAACGCAGATTCCCAACTGATGGTGTGTCTCTGGTGGTACTGGTGGGGGTAGGGGTTATTGGACTAGAGTGATCTGAATCCTTGAGGACAGGAGGAATATGAAGTTTGAGGTAGTGTATTTGATTTTAAAACAACTTAATATTTGGGAAATGAAATGTATTGTTCTTATACTAAAAACTAAAGCTTGACAAAACTTCTAATTGGGAAGGATGTAGAGGAGAATGCAGTAACTCTTAGCTGGGAGGCACATGAAGGTTTAATACTTATCAAAAAAAGGGGGGGAGGTAAGGTGGGAACTCCTGTCCCAGAGTCACTATTCTCATCTTCCTTTCTGCCGTAGGTATTAACTCCCTGATAGCAAATAATATCTACGAGGCTGCCTACCCGCTTCATGATGTGAGTACCATGTTCATCCGCTCTCTCTTCTAGTCTTCCACAAGTTCAAAACCACAGGCCAGGCAGTGGGTGAGTATCTGCAAGGCAGGAAAGGATCATGGCATTGAAGCATCTTGGCTGCCACTGGACCACTCACTGCTGACAGTAATGCCCAGTATGTTTTTGTCCATGTTCTCAGCCTGTCTCTCCCATGATGTGTCCACATGGAAAAAGGAAGTGGTCTTTGTTTGAACTTTCCTTAACTCCCTGCCTTTGATTTTGGTGAAAGTGTGAAAATACAGACTCAGCACATAGATGATTAAAGGGAGGAGATATGGGAGGGGGTGGGTGAATGGCATGAAAGGAGACTCAAAGTCCTGTCACTGGACTGTCACTGACTGTCCTTAGTGGGAATAACATTATGAACATCCCAGATGCAACACAATGATATTTTTGAAGACAATTAATGAGGAACTTGACTGACCCTTGAACTAAATCCCTCTTGGTTTCACTGGCCACCTGATTGGTCACGTCCTTGGCGTCTGTTGTATAGTAGGGCCAATGTGAGACTGCTGAGATTGGTCCCAAATGAGATGGTCAGACAAGACGCTCTCAAATAGGCATCACACCTTTGCTGTGGTGTACACAAAGCTCAGTTCTGCCCTCGTGGACAGGGGGAGCCCGGCACGCCCAGGTGGCTTTCACATGATGTGCTGACCCTTCTACAGGCACAGTCGCCTTTGCTGTGAGTAGGTGCAGGCTCATCTCTGAAGCACATAGGGGATCATCTTCATGGGAGATGTTATCTGGGTAAACATTGCAAGTGTTGGTGACTAAGAAAATGGAACGTTGTCCCCTTACTGTGCCATGTTTTTGACCTTCCCTAAATGGAAATGAAAGGAAGAGATGACAGTAGAAAATGAAAGAAAGAAAACCAGCTCTCATTTGGCACCTGTTGTGGATGATTCCATTGGCTTTATCTGGCATCCCTTTTTCTCCTACAGGGTGAATATGATAGTCCAGGGGATGACATGAATGACAGAAAGGTAAGCCTGCTTTGTGCTGCCTGAGTGCCTGGGGCACATAAAACTGCAGATGGGTAAGGAACTGGCTCTAGGAGTCCTAGATGTTCTCTTTACCTATTTATCTATTTTTCGACAGTTTTTCCATAGCCACCTGCCTCCGGGCATTAGAAAATGTGAGGGACATCTCAGAGCACTGTGTGTGTTTATAGGGACACACCTGGCATTTAGTGCCTGGGGACCAGAGATGCCAACCATCCTGAAATAAATCCAGCATTCTTCCACCAGGCCCTTATCTTAATCTCCAATGACAATAGACAATAGGTCACCAATGGAGAAACAGTGATAGTCCAGATTCCTTCATTTCTACATGTTGAAAATGAGACACAGACTGAGTACTTTGCCCAGGATCAAACTGCCACACACAACACAGAGGAGGCTCAAATACAGTGTCCCTGCCAAAAATGCATGTTTATCCATACCATTTTCACTTCTTTTTATTGGGGGCAGGGTTGATCATTTTTATTTTTCTCATCCACTAGGCAGGTTAAGTGGAATATACCCACATCCCAATAATAGATGAGAAAGTGGAGGGAGGAGGTGGCTTCTCAAGCTGCATATGCCAAGAATCTAGGAATTAGAAGTTGTGGTTAGGGGACAGAGATGGTCCCTGAAGAGGTCTCTCCAATGGCAGTCACAGCTCCTGACCATGCAGCACTCTCCCCAGACCTCCACCTAGATCTGTTTATTTTGTTCGCTGTTACACTGGGGTCACAACTGTACCTCCTCCTCAACCATGGCCCAGTACTCTCAAGGATGATCCAGCCTCTTTAGTGGGGACACATCTGTGAGTTCCTCATGCCATCCTCCTGCCCAGCCTTCAGCAGCTTGAGTGAGCAGAGAAGGGTGGGTGCGGGTGGGAGGGATGAGGAACCGAAGCTCACGAAGTTTCCCTCCCCCAACTCTGTTGTCTGGAAAACCATTCATCCCCCAAGTTGCCTTTTGAGCAGTCTTCTTTTTATCCTGCCTATTAGTCCCTGTTATGAAGTGTTAAGTATTAAAAACATAAAAGGTCTTTTCCAGAAATACTGCTGTGATTGCTTACACATGTCCCCTCTCTGCCTGCCCAGGGAATCTGCTGTAGTGTTTCGATGTCTTAACCTCATCTGTTTTCTATCTGATGCTAATAGTCTCGGTGTTTAATTTCCTGAAAAGTCTCGCATCAGATTTAAAGGAAAAGGAGGAAGCATTTCTCCCCACATCTCACCTCTCTCACCCAAACATTTTCTGTCCTCCCACACTCAAATTTCATGTCTCTCCCCTTTAAATGGCAATCACCACCTACTGCCCACCTAAAAAAATCTCCTGCTGGGTGGTGGTGACCCCGGCCTGTCCAGGAACATTGCAGAGACCAGGAACACACAGGAACTCCTGGGAGAAATCAGACAGCCCTTTGTTATCTGCACTAGTGGACAGAAGTAAATTGTAAACTATCCAAAATAGATGTGTATTTATCTTTGGAACGATATTGTTATTAAAACAACAATAATACATTTAAAATTATTTTCCTTTTAGAAAACATTTTGTATAGGCTAATATAATGAGATTGGTTAGAGTAGACTGGAGCTGAGAGGTAGCAAAGGACCTGCCAGGATAGAGTTGCGTCTTGGAAAATTCTCAAGCTGATATCAGAAGGGTGCTCCCTGCACAAGTGAACTTTGAGAGTCAAGAGGACCTTTTCTTGTGGACTTTTCCTTGGGTGTGCTAGTGCTCTTACTTTGCTCAGGGCGTGGCTCAAGAAGTGCTTTATCACAATGGGGGATGAGAGAAGCCACAAGGGAGAATGCCAGCTTTTTTCTGTCCATCTGAGTTGGGACACTGATGCCAGTCAGGAAAGGAGACTGGTCGCAATGTTTATAAATGATTGTGAAGTTAGAACTAAAACCCCGGTATCCAAATCCCAACCACTGTTCTTTAGTCATGTGGATATCCATATGGATAGTGCCTGCAGTGTGTCTTAAGAAGAAAGAGCAAGACCTTCTGAATATGTCCAGCATATTTACTTGTTTTTATGGCATTATAGTAGTCAAGTGCTCCTTGAGGTAGCTGCAGGGAGTATTTTGGTTAGGTACAACAGAAGGGTCCCTGCATTTGGAGGTGGAGGGCATGGAGAAGCCTTGGACTGGCAGTGTAGGATGGCCTCTCTGGGGACTTTAGGGGTGACTTGCAGTGGTATCACAATCTTCCCACCCTGCCAGTGCCTGGATCTTTTCCTTCAGTCTTTCCTTGCAATTTGTGGGGGCTCCCATGAACTCCCCAAGGCCTAGGCTTGTTTCAGGTAGACTCTAGGCAAGCCTGGAGGCCCTGGAGGATGACAGTCTCCTTCCCTTCCAGCCTGCCTACTGACTCATGACTCAGCTCCAGGTAGGGGCTGGAAGTCTCCATCTCTCCTCCTGGAGGGTAATTAAGAAGAGGCTCCCTCCCTCTGGAGAAAAGGGGTTTCCTGCTTCCTAGAAGTCAGAGCAGTGGGAGAGGGAGCACCTGGGGTCAGGTGGATTCCTTCTGGCTTCCAGCATCTGCTTAGTTCTACATCTGCCTGAACTGCCTAGTTTTCTGGAGGACCCCAGAGAAGTGACTTTACCATCTTCTGAGGACTGCCTTGCCTCTGAAGGCTCCCTGTGACTTCCTTATCCACACATCGAATGTGATTGACTTTCTTTAGAGCTTTCTAAAAATCCTTGGTTCTAGGTTTCTAGCCTTTGCAGGTAACAATCTTCTCTAATGGAGAGTTAGTAAGTAACCCACTGAAAAGGGTGTGAGAAGAGTCAGCCCTGCATTTGAAGAGCCCACCATTTAGACAAGGCATTTTCTTGTTCTTAATACATATATTATTTATATACATATATATTTATTTATGTTAGTTGTAAATGGACACAATACATTTATTTTATTTTTTTATTTTTATGTTGTGCTGAGGATCAAACCCAGTGCCTCACACCTGCTAGGCAAGTGCTCTACCACTGAGCCACAACTTCAGCCCCAGGGCAGGTGATTTTCTTCTATGCTGCACAACTTTGATTTTACTATATGGAGAGGTTGATGTCAGTTGTCAAATGTTTAAACAGATCACTGCAGGATCTGGGAATAGAATCCAAGTCTCCTTCATTTAGGTCCACCTTTGTCCCATGAATGCTTCTGAGGTATCTATGGCTGATATTTTTCTACCCATCTCTCCCCAGTCGTCGTCGTCTTCTTCCTCTTCCTCTTCCTCTTCCTCTTCCTCCCCTTCTTCTTCTTCTTCCTCTTCTTCTCCTCCTCCTCCTCCTCCTCCTCCTCCTCCTCCTTCTTCTTCTTCTTCTTCTTCTTCTCTTCTTCCTCTCTCTGTTATTGGAGATTGAGTCCACCAATATTTTACCACTGACCTACATCCCTAGTCCTTTTAAAGCACTTTTGAGACAGGAGCTTGCTTAGTTGCTAAAGGTCTTGCTATGTTGCCCAGGCTTCCTAGAACCTGTGATTGTCCTGCCTCAGCCTCCAGAGTTGCTGGGATTACAGGGGTACACCACTGTCCTGTCTCTAGTTATTTTTTGAGGATCTTATGGTTGCAGAGGGGATCGTGATTCCTAAACACCCTGTTTTTCTCCATCATTGTAAAGGTTTTATGCAAAGTTTTAACACCTGAGTTCCTTTATAGTCTTAAGAAATACTTAAGTCAATGACCCATTGTTAAATATGATCCCCCAGGGGGCCAAACTTGCTGCTTGTATGCTTTGATCTGTCAGTTGGGACAATCCCTGTGGGTTGTTGTTTCCTGCCCATAAAGGCTTGAGGTCAGACAGACATGACTGGAATTACATCCGGGGCCTCTCTAATAAGGCACTCACTGGAAGGAGTTGCAGCGTCTTTTTGATTTATTTGGAATATTGGCCAGTTGGTGAAGAGAGGACATAGTGTGGCATTAAGGGAGAAAGAGCTAAGATTTGCTAAGAGCTGTGCTGAAAATTTCTAGAGCCTGCAAGTTGAAAGGAACTGTTACAAGTTACTATGGTTGTCCCCCTGCACTTTAATCACACCGTGCTCATCCTCAGGGAGCAAAGACTTCAGAGCATACCTCCCTTTGCCCTGATAGCTAGTCTCTTCTGGGACCTTGGAGCCTGGAGTTTATCATGATCCACTTGGTCTTAATTATGTATGACTGAAAGTTCTTAGAGGTGGGGGAGGAGTCTGTAGCATTCTCCACCCACTCTCTGCCTCCCCTGTAAGTGGCAGAGGGTGTGTGGTCTGGCCTGGTCAGGTCCACGAGAACAACCAGGCATGCCTGTTTCACCAGCTCCCTGATTTGTGCTCTGTACACAGCTCTAGCTATCTTTCTCTGCCTAATGATTTCCTCCTATGTACCCATCTAACCCTTCTGTATCAAGTCAAGCAGTCTTCTTGGCTCATTGTTGCTTACATCCACAGCTCAGGTATAGCTTTGTGCTTAGTATCACACTGACCATAGGGATTTTGGAGGTTTCATAGAACAGGTCCAGAATCCAAGCTGGGGAAATTTCTGAGTTTTCTTCTCAGTTTGGGCTGGGGCTGATTGGGTCATTCTTGTTTCTTGGAGCATTTTTAGTTTTTCCCGGTAGAGCAGTGGCAACTGGGCATATTCAGGCTCAGGTTTTGGCTGGCCTTGTGACTTGGGTAGGAATTGCTCTGAACGTAAGTAATAGCAGGCAGGCAGTGACATCCACAGTCCTCGAGGGGCTTTCTGCCCGTTATCTCCTGATGTAAGCTGGCCTCCCTTTGGGCCACAAATGATGTCAGTATGATAACAAGGTGCTGGAGAAGCCAAGGTTTGCACTTGGGAGAGAAAATCAAAACCCTGGGTAGTAGAAGTACTGAAGATGGGGGAGTACTGATTTTAGTTCTTTACAATAAATACCAAGGGGTTGGATCGCTGGATCATATCGTGGTTCCATTCCTAGTCTTTTGAGGTTTCTCCATAGTGCTCTCCAATTAGCAGTCCCACTAACCATGTTTGAGTATACTATTTTTCCCACATCCTTGCCAGCATTTATTATTATTTATATTTATTTTTTGGTGGTGGTTACTGGGGACTGAACTCAGGGGCACTCAACCACTGACCCACATCCCCAGCCCTATTTTGTATTTTATTTAGAGACATAGTCTCACTGAGTTGCTTAGTGCCTCACTTTTGCTGAAGCTGGTTTTGAACTTGTGATCCTCTTGCCTTAGCCTTCTGACCTGCTGGGATTACAGGCGGGCACCACAGGGCCCAGCTGTATTCTTAATAATTACCATTCTAACTGGACTGAGATAAAAATCTCAATGTGGTTTTTATTTGCATTTCCTTGATTGCTAGGGATGTTGAATATTTTTTCATATATTTGTTGGCCATTTGTATTCCTTCTTTTGAGAGATATCTGTTTAGTTCTTTTGCCCATTTATTGACTGGGTTAATTTTTTCTTTGTTTGATGTTAGGTTTTTTGAGTTCTTTATATATTCTGGATATTAATCCCCTGCCGGAGGAACAGCTGCAAAAGATCTTTTCCCATTCAGTAAGCTCCCTCTTCATGTTCTCAATTGTTTTTTTTTCCCTGAAGAGTTTTAAATTTATTTATTTATTTATTTATTTTTTATTCATTTAATTTTGATCCATTGTACACAAATGGAGTACAGCTATTGTTTCTCTGGTTGTACACAAAGTAGAGTCACACCATCTGTGCATTCATACATGTACACAGGGCAATGATGTTGTCTCATTCTGTTATTATTCTTATCCCCCCACCCCAACCCAACCCATCCCTTCCCTCTATGCTATCTATCCTTCCTCCATTCTTGCCTCCCTTCCACCCCAGATTATGCATCATCATTCACTTATGAGAGAGATCATTCAGCCTTTGGATTTTTGAGATTGGCTAATCTCACTTAGCATGACAGTCTCCAACATCATCCATTTACCTGCAAATGCCATAATTTTATTCTTCTTTATGGTTGAGTAATATTCCATTGTGTATATATACCACAGTTTCTTTATCCATTCATCTATTGAAGGGCATCTAGGCTGGTTCCACAATCTAGCTATTGTGAATTGAGCAGCTATGAACATTGATGTGGCTGCATCACTGTAGTGATCTGATTTTAAGTCCTTTGGGTATAGGCCAAGGAGTGGGATAGTGCAGAAGCTTTTACATTTGATGCTGTCCTACCTATAGATTCTTGATTTTATTTCTTGTGCTTTAGGGATCTTGTTAAAGAAGTTGGTGTCTGTGCCAATATGCTGGTGTTGACTCTGTGTTTTATTCTAGCAGTTGCCAAGTTTCTGGTCTAATTTCTAGATCCACTTTGAGTTGAATTTAGTACAGAGTGGAACATCAGGATATATTCATTCTTTCTATATTGGATATCCAGTTTCCCCAGCACTGTTTGTTTAAATGGGTATCTTTTTTCCAGTGTACATGTTTGGCACCTTTGTTGAGTGTCAGATCAGCATACCATGTAATACAGGCACATCAATGTTTATAGCAGGGCAATTCACAATAGTCAGGTTATGGAACCAGCCCAGGTGCCTGTCAGCAGATGAATGGATAAAGAAAATGTGGTTTATATACATAATGGAGTTTTACTCAGCCCTCAAGAAGAATGAAGTTATAACATTTGGAGTTTACACAGAACAGGTCAGAGTCCAAGCAAATGGTAAATGGATGGAACTGGTGAACATCATGCTAAGTGAAATAAACCTGAGTGTGAAAGTCAAGGGTCAAAAGTCTTTTTTCCTCATATGCAGAAGCTAGAACAAAATAAGAGGGGAAATGGGGGGAATCCCATGAAAATAGAAGTGAGATCAGTACAGTAGAGGAAGGAAATAGAGGGGAAGGAAGAAGGGACAGGAAGATGGAAGAACTGAGGCATGAAATTGACAAAATTGTACTATATACATATATGAATATACTACAGAGAGCTTCACCTTTGTGTATATCTATAAAACACCAATTTTAAAACTATGAATAAATAGAAGAAAGACTACTAGAGAAGAGGAAGGGAATCAGAAGGAGGGAAGAAGGAAAGGAAAGGAGGTACTGGGAACTGAAGTAAAGCAAATTATAGTCCATGCACATATGATTGTGTCAGATGAACCCCAATATTAAGTATAACTATAATGCACTAATAAAATTTTTGAAAGATGGAGGGATGGAGGAGACATACTGATAACCATAAGAGTGGGTTAGGAGGTACCACCCTGGAATGAACAGAATCAGCACCCATGAATTCAGATCTTCCTCTGCTATCACACACTTTCTATATGCCCTTTTGGTGTCTGAGTTTCCTCCTTTGCAAATGTAACTGTGAGTGTTGTTTGCCTCATCACAGTCTGTGTGGTCTCTGTTTATATTTTGCAGTTTCTGGGAGATACTATGACAGTAAAATTCTATAGCCATTAAACAGGAGTGCCATTCTTATTTCAGTTTTCATATCTTGTCTTTAAAGATTCTTAAGTAAAAAAGATAGCTTCCAGTAGGCTGGATATCCAAAATACCTGACTGGAGTAGGTTCTCCTTGACAGATTTCCTTGTGAATTCAGTATGATATATAAGAAAATGTGATGTATAAGGAGCCTCAGGAACATAACAACACAGCAGTTGTATTATAAATCTGTCAATTCTAGATTTATAATTTTGTTAAGTGCCAATTCAGCATGGATATCTAGATGGGGTCTAGTGGTGCCTTATTAAATTATTTATCAGTGGATGATTGCTTGTGAAGTTTGCTGATCAGATATTTGAATCGAAAATATTTGAATCTAAAATAGTGTGGTTTATGACATGCAGATTTTGTCCACCTGGTAGTTCTGCCAAAGGTGCTGTGTGATTCTCACAAGGTAGCATGGCTCCATGTGTCCGCTGCAGTATCTCCCCACTTAGCAGCTCACATATGTTGCACTCAGGTTTTATCCCAACCCCTCCCCTGGATCCTCTCTTATCAAGGTCATCAGTGACTGTCAAATTGCTGAATCCAGTGGCCTCTTCTTTATTCTCATCGGACCTGACCCCTCAGCAGTGTTTGACACATTTTGTCATTCTCTTCTCTTGGAAACCCTTTCTTCTCTTGTTTTACAGGGACCTGCGTTCTTCTGCTCTTCACCCTATCCGCTGCTGCTTCTATTTGCTGGTTTTTTTAATCATCCATTTGTCCTCAAAATGTTAGAGTGCCCAGGTTCTAGACATGAGGCCTCTTTTCTTTTTATTATTTCTTCTTTGGTGATTATGTTCATAGTGTTATGACTTTATAAATCATCTCTTTTCCAATAACTCCCAGATTTACATCTCCAGTCTGAACTCTCTTTTGTACTCCAGATTTTTATACCCAGCTGCTTACTCAGCATTCCCATGTGGATGATTAAGGAGCATCTCAAATTAAGTCACCCCAAAGTGGGCTCTCAGTTCTGCCTCTCTCAACCTGGTCTCCCCACAGTCTTCCCCTTTTCAGTAAATGTCATCACTATTATTCAAACACTTAGGCCAAGTTCTTTATTTTCTCACATTCAATCTAACAATAGATTGATAAACAGAATCAATTACTTTTCACTATGTCTCCCAGTACCCCTATGGTTCCAGCCATCATATTTCACCTCAGCCATTTGCATAGCATCCTATTCCTCTGCTCACTCTCAGTTTGTTATCTACACAGCAACCAAAGTGAACCTTCTACAACCTAAGTCAGATTGTTTCTCTCTTCAACTACAAATTTCCCAAGGACTTCCTTCAGAGTCCAGAGCTTTTAGCATAGCCTACCATCCCCTGGAATGATCTGACCTCCCTGGACACTTTTTGATATTATATCCTAGTATTCTCCCTGTGCTTTCTTTGCTCTAGACACACACTTTTCTTCTTCTTCCTAGTATATAGCATATGCACTTGCCTCAGGGCCTTTGCACAGGAGGAGTGTTCTACCTAGAATACTCCCCAATTTTATTCTGGTCTCAGCTCAAATGTCAACTCCTCAGAGAGGCCTGCCTTAGTCATCCTACCTAAAATAGCACCCTCCCCCTCTTTCACATACCCCCTTACCTGGATTTATTCCTTATTGCTTTTATAAATTGTATATGTTATGTATTTCTATTTCTCTCCCCACACTAGGTGTAAATTCCTTGATACAGGGACTTTTGTTTAGTGCCCTATCTAGGGCCTAGCATGTAGGAAATGGTCAATGACTACTTGTCAAATGAGTGAATAATAAATTCTGGGGCTCATTTTGCTGGACTAAGCAAGACAAGGGAATAAATAAGGAAAGGTTATATTTGTTAGGTACAGGACTGACCCTGAGTGTGATAAAGTTAACATCTATTACTTGGAGAAGAAGGAGACGCTTCTCTAGTCTCGTCTCTTTGAACATCTCCCTTGTGGATGGTTCATGAGCCTTTTCAAAGTTGGGCTTTGAGGATAAAATTTTGTCTAGCTAGGATGAAAAAAATAAGAGGAACAGTTACCCACCTTTACCCCTAATTTGTCTCCCTGTTTTTCTTTCTAGCTGCTATATCAGGAATGGGCCCGCTATGGAGTGTTTTATAAGTTTCAGCCTATTGACCTCATCAGGTAAGTTGTGGAAGGAGAGTTTTGGTCGGATGTTCAAGATGCAAATCCTGAAAGATAGCTTGTCAACCCCTTGAGTCCCTGGCAGTCGGTTGTTCAAATGGAGGATGTCTGCTCTTCTAGGGTATATGATCCTCTTCTCTGTGTCTCACGGGTAGGAAATGGAGTCTGTGTTCAGCATAGTATACTATTGATTGACATGACTTCCATCTTGAGATTCTCAGCGTTGTCATCTCTCTTTCCCTGCCTCCTCTTTGGGAATGGAAGAACTGTCTCACTTTTCCTTAAACTTGTCTTAGAAAAGCACCTGGGTGAAGCAGAACCTTGGGTGATGCCCACGTGGCCACGGTGTTGTCTCAGGGAAGGAATGATCTGGCAGATCAATGAAGAATAAGCTGTCTGGTCGGACAGGAAATGTGTGCTTTTTATAATTTCTCTAGAAGGAAAGAAAGACTGGGTTCTGAAATCCCTCCCTTCAGTGCTTCCCCAGAATGATGTCCTGTTTCTGGCACCTTGGAAATTGCCTCAGCTTCTCTTGCATGTTGATGAAAGTTCTTTTGAAAGAGCTTACTAGAATGCCATGGGGTCACCTATCCTAAAATGGGGCAGGGCTCTAGAAACTCAATATGCTCTTAGAGGCCATCCTCTTTCCTGGCTGGAATGTTGGGTGGCAATAATGGAAAGTTGGGAGGTGCTGGGCAGAGAGTCAGATTTTAATCTAGACCTGGCCACTATGGGCTATGTTTCTTTGGATCAGCCATGTTCCTTCTTTGGTCTTCGGGGTCCTGATGGCCACATATTGGGAGGCTGAATTGAGAAAACTATGAGGTAGCTTGGTGAACATGCTAATTTGGAAAAGATGGCAGACTGAACTTGTAGGAAGAGGTCCCATGATTGACATAGTGGCCTCTCTGCCACATAATCACTTGTGGCTATTTTAATCATCTAATTAGTCAGTCTGCAAATACAGAGAGAATTCCTGGCTGATTGCCCTGGGCTAGAATTGGGAGAGGGCAGCCTCCAGGAGGATTGAGTCCAGAGGGAGGAATTCCAGCTTCTTCTTGGATGAAGAAAGCAACACCGCGGCCAGAGTTTGGGCAGACTCCCCTCCTACGCTAAGATGTGATGGCCCTCCCAGGCAACTGGGAAAAAGCAGGTGTTTGTTCCAGCTGAAAACCTTTAATGCAGTGTTTGGGTCTGGGAGGAGGGGTGTGGGGTGTCTGAGACTGAGAATCCTCACCCAGCAGGTCTGTTCCCTGGCTGCCTTTTTGCTACATGGGCCACCTAGACTGTTTTCAGGGCCACACCAAGGCTTCTTCCTTCATTCTTGGTGGCCTTTGATCTATTCTTTTGGATCTCAAGGGGCCACCCACCTCTGTCACCTGTTTTGTACACTACCCATTCCTTTTTTAAAGATAGGAATAGAAAATAAAAATTCTCTCTACCAGAGGGCCCTATTTTTTCCCCAGAGACTTCAGGTGACTTACCTGCCAGCTAAATGGGAAATGGTTCCAATATGCACTCAGTTTTAGCCACCAAAGCAGCCTCACCTTCAGGGGATGAATTGACCTTGGAACAGAGCCCTGTTCTGGGGCCTGATAGATTTGGAGAGCTCAGATCTGTCTAGACCGGGCACAGGGGGCTGGGGTGGATCTGGAGGCTGTCCACAGTGCCTCATAGGTCAGATGCTCAGGGTGCTCACACAGCCCCTGGGGCAAGGCTGGGGAAGGAGGGGAAGGCAGAGCCTGGATGGTCAGGAAATGAGGGCTGGACACTGGGTAGTGTGTAGGCAGTGGGTAGTGGGGCAGGTTGTTGTGGTCTACCCAGTGGCATAGAGAACTCTCTGACCTCAAGGAGCTAGTGGAATGAGAAGTGGTGGCAGTAGGGAGAGGGAAGGAGCAGGGGCTATGGGATCATAGGAGGGCAAGCTGAGATAGGGAAGTTGGGAGCATGTGCCCAGAGAGCTCATAAGTAAAGGAAAAACAGGCAGAGCACATGGGAACAGCTCCAGATGGAACTTGTCATTTTCTTCTCACCCCCCCAAATGGCCCCATCTTGTCTTTTCTGATTCTGTGAAGCCCTCTTCTTCCTCTTCTTCATCATCATGGTGGCCTCAGGACCTCAGTGATTCCCTTTCTTTCTCTTCCCACTCCCTAACTGACCCCAAGTCTTGCAGGTGCACTGTGTCTTTCCCCTGCCTTTTCTCCTCCTCCTTTCCTGCCACCCCCTGCAAGGACCCACTCAGCCCACAGAACCCAGCCTGCAGCTCTTCCTCTGAACCACCAGGAACTCCTCACCGTGTCCATTTTGCCCCATTGCTACTTACTAATGTGAATTGTGCCCCACGTAGAAGTTGCATCGTGGTCTGTGTTGAAAGATGGACAGAAGCGGGGGAATCTTACACAAGTTGAATATGACAATTCATGCACATGCCTGGCCAAGGCATTTCCCACCCATTTCCTGGGGCACTCTGTTCCTCAGTTTAGCACTGAGATTCTGTTTCTTTGGAGACCTAGTTTTCCTCCCCATGCCAATTGCTTGGCACGTTCTAAAACTCGTGCATGAGCAGTTGAAAGCTCTGGGGAGTAGGTCTGTTTGCATGTTCTTAACCCCAGGACTAGCTGTCCTTTGACTTCTGCAGGCTTTAGACTCTAACCTTGAATCTTGGGCTTTGGGGCTTCCTTTCTGGATGATGAAAGTCAACAGAAGGGAGGCAAGATGCCCTTCCCTGCACCCCTCACCCCTGTCTCTCCTGGCTGCACCATCATTCCTGCCCAGCAGGCTGCACTGTGAGACTGCTGATGAGTCTCTCCCAGCCCAGCGGGGCTCTCCAGCCTGGATCCTACCTTTTCTCTGGAAACCCTGGGGCCTGTAGGTCTTGGCCCAGTGTGTGTGTGTGTGTGTGTGTGTGTGTGTGTGTGTGTGTGTTAGAGAGAGAGAGAGAGAGAGAGAGAGAGAGAGAGAGAGAGATGGATGCCCTGGAGAGTTCTCTAGGGAGGGATCAGCAGGGAGCCAGGTGTATAAATGCAACCCAACCCAGAAGATCCCTCTGGGAACTTTTCGCCTGTGGCTCCTGTGCCCTGGAAGAAACAGTTTGTAAATAAGAATATGGGGAAATGAAGCCTGAGATGGAGTGAAATGACTCTTCCAGCCCCTCAGGGAGGATAGAGAGTCTTCATAGCTACAAGAGTGGGTATCTGCCTGGTTAATGCTGTGAGAGCCAGAAGGGAGATAGCCTTCATTTTCTGGGGAAACTTGGAGGACCCAAGGACTTTGGGGTTTGTACAAGTCCAATTTAAATATTACTCAGGGCCACGACTTACCTTTTCACTAAAATTAACGTCTGCTCAAAGACTGATTTTCTTAGCTTAGAGGTTTTAATATGAATGAGGCAAAATAATAGACTTCATCTTCTGAGTTTGACTTAGCTCCTGACTATAGTTTGCTGAAACTGATGTATAAAACTTTAAAAAAGTAAATTTAAGTAGCTACCACTGCCTGCTTGTGACAGGTGAGAAAGAGTGGGTTCTGGAAGTCTGTTAGGCTTATGGGATCTCAACCTGCTGGCTCTGGAGAATTCACCAAAGGAATAATGCAGGGGGAACTTTCGCTCTACCTAGTTGGGATTATAGTCTGGAGAAGGTGTTGCCCCTTAACTCATTCTCACCTTTAGGGATGCTTGATTCATGACTGAGGTTTCCTGCAGTTAAAATCAGTCTCCAGGAATGAAGCCCATTCATGTTGCAGTCCTAGAGTTCTCTTAGACATGTCCCAGCTTGAAGCCTTAGGATACGGAGCAACTTCCATGTGATATCTATGGAGGGATCATTTCAAGAGACTTTGGGTGGCTCCATGCACCCATCTCATTACAGGTCTCCACTGTCTTAGAATTCCAGCCTTCACCAGCTTGGCTGTGGAGAGCCTGCCAGAACCCTGGCCTCATGGGAATTGGCCCTCCCTTCTCCTATTGCCAGACACAGGTCATTGTCCTTGCTAGTGTTCTCCAAGATTGGCTTTAGTAGGCTGTGTGATTTGATCCATTGCTCCCGGTCTCTGGGCCCATATCCACCCTCCTGAAATGTGACTCATCCAAATCTCTCCAGACAGGGGAGGCCACAATTTTTCTCAGGAGATTTCTTGACAGTCTTTCTTAGGAAGGACAGGTCACAGCTGGTTTGGGGGAGGGAATCGAGAGAGAAGAATGTTGATTGAGGCATGATTAATTATTTCCTGAGCCCTGCTGCCTTCTGCTTGATCCTTCCTTGGGATTTAGAAAGGTAATTCAGCTCAATGCCATAAACATATACTGATGCTTACAAATACGTTTGCTTAGCAATGTGGGGAGGAACACAAAAGTGAAGGTAGAGTCTGTGGTTTTTAAGACCTAGCAGTTATGCAGGGAAACAGATATGCACAAGACCAGTTGAAGTGAGGGCGATATGGACTGTAATAATGGACAAGCATCCATGGAATGACAGATGAAGAGTAATTGTTACTAGTAGAATAGGGGAAGGCTTCCTGGCAGAGATGGCACTTGATTCAGAAATGTTGCTTTCTATAGGACTGAAGTCAAAGAATGTGCTTTAATTGCCAGTCTGAAATGCTCTTTATCTGAATTTATTGTTTAGTCTAACATAGATGGCAAAAAATCACATTGACCCCAAACCAGATCCTACTTTGCTGTTGATTAGGAGTGGTTAGCTCAGGTATTTGACTTGCAGGGTTCTTTTGTAAGGGTTCTGTGCCTTCATGTCCCATGAACCTTGCTCTGCCCTGTGAGCTAGTAGGGAGTCCAGGCTTAGAAGGAAGGGAAGCTCAAGAGGCAGCTAAAGAGAGATGACATGAATCAGCACCATGGTCTTTGATTGGTCTTTGCATTTGAAGGTTGGATTTACCTGGGAAACATCTTGCAGCCCGGGAAGAAATAATAACTCATGAGCCTGAAGAATATATATTTTTTTTATCTCTGACACTATAAAAGCAGAACAGAGAGAGTAAAGCAATAATAGCTGGTTGATATGAAGCAGAAACAAGATGTGAATGTTCTGTGCTGCTATATTTGGGTCCATTTTATAGCTCAGGATGCAAGATAGGCTGTTAGCTAAAACTAGGGGTGAAAAGGTCTATCGAAGTTTCCTTTTCCCCATTTCCTCCACTGACTCCCGTTTGTATTCTTTCACAGGGAAGGCTGTTGTTTTTCTTGATTGATGGACACAAGAGTGGGATATGATGCTCCCAGCTTTAAGCCTGTAGCCAAAGACTTCTGAAGGTGGCTTTCTCAGCCTCACAGCAGCCTTCCATAGATGGGGCTCCTGTTTTAGATCAAACTGTTAACCTTCCTTCCTGTAACATTGGTCATGTGGTACAGCCACTGTATTCCAAGGCACCAACAGGCTATGCACTTTCCTCATGGCCATTCAGAACTCCGTGGGCAGAGCTGGAAAGGAGTCATCTGACTCACCAGCTTATTGCCTCCTTGACCCTCTGTCTCATGGCCCATTTTCCAGAGATAATGAGAAGCTGATATTACTCTGAAAAAATACAACTAGTTATAACTTTGGCCTTTGGGTGCAATGAACTTGCAGTTATCCAGAACCCCCAGGAACAAACTCTGGCAGCATAAAAGTGAGACAAAGTTTACAGGTCAGGTATTCAGTACCTGACTCTGGAATGAAGGAACGAGGAATTCTTTCCACAGCTTCTGCTTGATGTTTTTTTGTAATAGAGAGAACCTTACTTCATGGACAGCTGGTTTCTCTATTGGACACTTTGAGCCACTAGGAGGTCATAGAGAGAATGAGAACTTTGCTGTTTGCCTTCCTTCTGGTTCTAGTTCTGCTTCCTGGAGCTGCACAGAACAGGAATACCCTAGTCAGCTTTCCATCACTGTGACAAAATGCCTGAGGTCATTAACTTAAAAGGGGGAAGTTTTAATTTTGACTTGTGATTTCAGAGGCTTCAGTCGATTTTGCATGGCCTTATTGCTTTGGGTCTGTGGCTACACAGACCACCATGGTAGGATTGAGGAGGTTTGTTTATCTCTTGGTGACTGAGAAACAAAAAAGGAGGCAGGAAGGGGCCAGTGTCTCAGTAGGCTTTTAAAGGGCACATCCAGTGACCTAACTCCCACCCACTAGGTTCCATCTCCTAGTTTCTTCCATGTTCCAATAGGGTCACAAACTGGCAATCAAGTCTGTAACACATGGGCCTTTGGGGGACACTTCCAAACCATAGCATTCCATCTCTAGATCCCAAGAGCTCATGTTCGTCTTATAATTCAACATGCCTTCAGTCTAACGCCAGCCATGGTGCTATTGGGAGATGGTGGAAACTCTAAGAGGTGGGACTTAGTGGGAGGAAATTAGGTCATTGCAGATGTGCCACCGAAGGGGACATTGGGACACCAGCCTCTTCCTCTCTCTCTCTCCCTTTGCCTCCCAGCTGCCATGAGGTAGGGAGTTCCCTCTGCCACGATGTCCTGCCTTGCCACAGGGCCAACCGACCATGGACTGAAACCTCTAAAACTGTGAAAATAAATCTTTCCTCCTTTTAAGTTGATTACTTCAGGTATTTTTCCACAGTGACAGAAATCTCACTGTCGTACAGCGCAACCCTTTAAATATTTGAAAATGTTGATTGTGTTCACAGCAGTTCTGATAAGCTTTCTTTCTTCCACCCTAAGCACTCCTGGGCCTTTAACATTTCCTCATGTCACACAGGCTCTTCTAACAGCCTGAGCATTGTGATCATCCTCCTTGGAACTTACTGGTCTGGGTCCCTAAAAGGAGGAGCTTGCACACGCCTCCCCTGATGTGCCGAAGCCAGTCCATGTTGTGCATGGTCAGACACCATGCTGGGAATACGGAGACTAATTAAGTGTGGCCCCACTCTCAAGGAGCTTTAGTTCAAAGGGAAATCTTCAAGTTTGTAAGTGACTACTGGGCTTTTCTTGGAAGGAATAAACTGATAAAGAAAATTTACAAAGTAACAGTAAGTCTGTGGAAAAGATCATGGGTGAAAATTGACTCCCAAACCAGTCCTCTGTGATTGTGGGCTCAGGGGTATCAACAATGATCATGGGGGATGACTGTAACTCTTTCTGGAATCATCCATGTGATGTTTCGCAGCATTACTGGTCCTTGAAATTCTCAGAAAACATTTTAGAAACCAAATTATGATCACATTGCTTAGTGATTTCCCAAGTCATGGCAATGTCTCATGTGTCCAGTTTAGGTCATCACTCCTAAAGAAAGCTGCTGGGCTACAAATATTTCATGGAAGGAAAAGTAATATGATGGAAGACTTGAGAAACATCAGTGGAGACAGGCTAAAACAAACTCCCTACTCTAGGAAGAAAGTGAGGAAGGAAGAGGCTGACATTTGTTAAATTAGAAAATGGGTAGAGGGACCACGTGTGTCTTCAAGCCTCGAGGTATCTATCTCAGGAAGTTCCTTTAGGCTAGCAGCAGTGGGTCAAGAATGAGAAGAATTAAGTTTTAGCTTCAGCTTTGCTTCTGGTTGACATAATATTGAGGTGAACCATTCTCTCGTAAGCCTGTTTCCTCAGCTGTGAAGTGGAGGTTATAACATCTGTCCTGCCTCCCACAATATTACTGTAAGGAATAAGATGAAGGGTTGCACAAATGTTTTGCTGATGGCTGCAGGTCTGGTTAAATGAGCTATTATTTATCTTTTGGGGGGCATTAAATATTCCCTGAAGTAGCAAAATTTTATACAGTTCTTTATATGTACTTCATACATGTGACCTGTATGCTCCACAGCAACCTTGCAAAGTGAGCATTCCCATTTTCCAGATGAGGACACGGTGCTCAGTGAGGTAGAGGTTTCCCAGAGCCACAGAAAAAACTCATCAGGGATTCAAACTCAGGCTTACCAGACTCCAGGAACTTTATTTTTTAATTTCCATTGTTCCATGTGGCTGAAGGTACTGCAGAGCCCCACCCAGCTGTTGGCAAGCTACCTGAGTCTCCAGCTCTCTAGTGTTTATTGCTTTAATTACTGATCTCCTTGGGCAAACCGTTGTGATCAGCTGGTAAGCATGGCGCATTAACCATGGTCAACCTCTGCTGTGAGAGGGGGTCATCCTTATGAACATTCCTCTTTCTGCTTAGCAGGAGTAACGTGGTGCTCTCAGGGCCATGTTTTGAGTTCTCATTTCTTTTTTTTAAGATCTTTTTTTTTTTTTTTCTGACTCCTTCTATGCTCTCAGGTTGTCAGCTGTCACTTCCTGCTTTTGCCAATGTAGTAGCTTCTCTTCCAGACACTGCTGCTTTGTCTTGGTGGCAACATAAGCAACCAGATGCCCAAGACAGTTAACACTATGCACAGAGTAAGATGCTTCCACAGCTGGTCCCAGAGCCTAGCTCCTGTGTGGCAGATTGGGAGGGGATCTGCCACTGTGGTGGAAATGTCTTCCTTGGCTTCTCAGCGAGAACGACATGATGCTTCTGAAGCACAAGAGGACTCAGGCATCATTACCCTAAGAATATGTATGATTACATGAATGCTGTGAATCTACATTGTGTATAACCATAGAAACAAAAAGTTGTACCCCATTTGTGTGCAATGAATCAAAATGCAATCTGTAAAAAGAAAAAAGAAAAGGAGGACTCAGGACAGTATTGGGATGAATGTGATACAACAAGATGCCTTCACTGTCAAGGACTGCCCTTTGTCCTCCATGCTTATTTTGGGAGGTCCCAGGAAACCCAGCCTATCAAAGGTTTTTCTTAAAATAGAACTCAGAGTCCATTAACAATGCAAAAGTCAGTCTGTGCAGCAAGGGCCTACTGGATGCCAAGCTTTGTACTGGGTGTCCAAGCCTCGAATAAGAGTGAAAGACAGGGAGATTAGAGTGTAATGATGGGACACAAAGTTCTCATAAAAGAAATCTTCTGATGTATGTCACAGAGCTGTAAAGTCACACCCAACAGGGAAATACAAAACTGTGCACGGCAGTGCCAGGGTAAGGTGGTACAAGGTTTTGAAGGGCTTAGTGACTGGCTTTGGTGTGATTGATTAGAGAAAAATGACCCCGGTGAGTTTGAAGTAGAAAGCAGAGGTTTAAAGGATTTGAGGTTTGAAGTAGAGGTTTGAAATATGGTTGGGGGATTTGCAAGATTTGGGTTAAAGCACGCTTGGTCAGGAGACAAGGAATGGAGACATTCAAGAATGGACTGAGGCAGGAGGGCAGAGGAGAAAGCCCTGGAGCTGAGGGAAGTGGTGGTAGAACATATCTGAGACTGTGCATGGGAAGAAGGCTAGACAGAGGGATAATGATGATAGAGAGCAACAGAGATGCTTGCAAGTGGATGCTCTGGAATTTGGGCAGATGGCAGAACAGAGGGTTCCTGGAAAGGTGAGAGTGAGTAGGCCCATGGATGTTCTTCAGTCATCCTCTTCCCTGGGGAATTCTGGGCAAGTCTTCCCCAGGCCTGCTGTACTCCCTCTCCCTGATAGTCTCATTCCTCCTCCACAAAACCTCTAGGCTATGGGATGGCAGGTGCAGTTCTGGCTGCAGGAGTCAAGGACCTCAGGTAGGGTGGAGGGACTGATTTTGCCCTGGAAGGAGCCAGGAGACTGGTATTGGGATGCGTTCCCATGGACACGGCCCAACTGTTTGATCCCATGAGCCACTGTTTTGCCACGTGTCCCTGGAACCCCTGAGCTCCCTACTCCTGCTAATGATATTCCCTGGAGTGATGTTCTCCACCCACACCACATGGGTCCGTAACCAACATAAACAAAAAATGTCTTAACACATTGAATAACATCGGCGGAACACACGTTACAACAACCACCGCAAGATAGCTAAATTTAATTAGCCCGGCACACCCAGGCTTTTTGCACAGGCACATGCCTCTGTTTTAGAAACGGAAAACCACAGCATTTTGTGGGTCTGGAAGTCACAGACATAAAAAAGAAAAAATAATATGTAAAAACTTCAAGATCTGTGTCTGGGAGACTGCTGTCCTCTAGTCCCTTGTTGGGGTTATCTCAAGGTACTTAAAGATGTGGACAGTGTGTAACTGCCAGGGATTGCTGTCTGTCCTGGCACATCGGTTGGCTCAGATGAAATGAGGTTTGTGAACCTCAGCCTTAGTCACTCAACCTGGAGATGGGACTTGGGAAACCCTCGTAAGGGCTTGGGCCTCAGAGTAGTTCACTTGAACCGAGTGTAGTCAAGGGAGACAGAGTAGGTTGGAGGATCGGGACTTTGAACTTTTCATTTGACCATTACAGTCTGGAGAAGAGAGGGTGGGAACAATGGCATCATTTCCAGCTGCATTCTAACAAAATGGCACCAATTCCTTAGATCAACATTCTGCCCAGTCCTCAGCCCTGGGGCAGGAAGTTAAGTCACTCTGCAAGAGAGAAGTGAATCAGCCATATATGAAGGGGGTCTGTTTTGTCCCACTCAGGGGACACTGAATCTCTGGAAAGCCCCACCTGGTATATCATGAAGAATTCTCTTACTGTGATCTGTCCCTTTCACTTTTGTTCAGTCTTCAGTGGGGTAGTCTGCTTGCAGGGTCTGCTTTCACCTTTTGTCCAATACTGTGAGTCCATGTCCCATTTGGACAAACTAACTCTTCTCTGACTGTTCAACTCTGGGGAATTAAGAAGGTTAAAATCTCTGATGTCCAGCAGTTAGCCAGAAATGTCAGGAGCATTTCTATGGGGCCAGTGTGAAAGAAAGGTAAGTCAGAGCCCCCAGACTCAGACCTCTCACCATTCAGCTGGGTTGAAACTCAGTGTTTGGGGAAAGAGATTTAAGAGAATGTATAATGCAGTTTAATTTGATCCAATATATTTATTCAACATCTTCCCTATGCCAGGCACTATTTTAGGTGCTGGAGTTGAAGTGGCAGACAACATCAATATGTGCCAATTTGGGGAAATTAGATAATTTAACTTCTAACTTAGGATACTTGTCAGTGAAAGCCAATGCTATTGATAATGACGTTAAATATACTTGTGAGCTATTGTCACATAAACACTGTATGATAAACCATCCCAGAGTCAGCAAGCTTGTAACAGTAACTTTTTTGTTGTTGTTGTTCATATGTCTTAGATTGAGTGGGAAAGCTCTGCTTCAGTGTGAGAAGGGTTTAACTCTAGGATTCAGACTGTCTTTAGTTCTCCACTAGGCTTTACAAGATGCTTAGATTAGCAGCTACCTGGGGCATGTTACACCCATGGTGAATCATAAAGGCACAAGGAAAGAATGGAAACATGCTATGTCTCTAAAGACATAGGCTGACATCCCATCACTAGTATTCCATTGGCCAAAGCAAATCACATGGCTAAGCATAATCCATGGATCTAGGACATATACTTTTTCTGAAGTAGATAGGAATTAATATTTACTGAATACCAATGCATTTTGCCATACTGAGACAACAGGTGCAAGCCAGGACTGTCACAAAAAATCTGTACTTGTAGCCCATCCTGGTTAACCTCAAGGAACATGTGATCTAATAGAAGAGAGATAATGTACAGTTAATCCTAGGTGTGAAACAGGTTACTATAGGGGGTAGAGGAGGATACTGGGAGTACAGATATAGGGCAGTCCAATCTAGTTGGAGATGGCCTCCTAAAGACGTGTCATTTAAATTAAAATTTGACAGTTGAGTCAAAGCAAAGATGAGCCAGGCAAAGATGAGGACAATGATGATAATAGCTATAGTTAGAAGATGCTGTGTGGCAGGCATTGTCCTAAGACCTTTGCACTTGCTATCTCACAACAACGTCTTGAGATAGATACTATTCTCATTTTATAGATGAGGAACATTGAGGAACAAAGAGGTGGCTAAGTGTTCTGAAGTCACACAACTTGGAAGAGCTAGAGGTAGGATTTGAACTCTCAAGTCTGGTTCACTACTGTGTATGCTGCCCTGCTGCTGGCGGAGGAGCCTGGGAGCTGGAGCACTAGCCCTGCAGTGGCCAGTGAGGGTTCCCGGCTGGGAAGGGAAGGAGAGACAGGTGGTAGAGAATCTTGAGGGCTGGTTAAAGGATTTTGGACTTTACCCTGTAGAAAAGAGTACCTCCTGAAGGGTTTGGCTCATGTAGGTTTACATATGTGGGTGATGATCTTGATCAATTTGCCTTTTGCTTTTAAAGGATCTGAGCGTGTTCCTTGGGGGGCACTGGAAAAGAACTGGGATTGTACTTTGTGTGCCTAACAGATGGAAGGGTGAGGTGGTAGGTCTGGGGAGAAGGAAGACTTCTTCCAGATGTACTCTTTCAGAGAGGGCTTGTGGGCAGTCTCGATGTCCAGATCCCCTTTTCTCTTCTTGTTCTCATCTCTCCACATCCCAGCTATCCCACAGACTCCCTGGGATACAGCTCTTGCCGTTCCTCAGTGGAGGTTGTGCAAGTGGGGATGTCCATAGCCATCAGTAACCCACTGCTTACTCCACACACCCTGGGGATCAGTTTTACCATGCCAAGGTATGAATTGTCAGGAAACCCTATGAACTCAGCACAGTCATTGTCATTTTCAAGATGAGTACACTTTAGCACATAGCAGACAAGTCTCTTTGCCCAAATCCTAGGAAGTATGGCACTAGAGCCCAATACCATACCCGATCTGCTAACCTTTCAGGTAGGACACCTGCTGTGATGAGATAAACAGACCATGCCCTGAGGAGGTGTTGTGGGAGAGTGTGGCCAGACATTCAGATGTGATAGTGAAAACGCTAGGAGCTTCTTGGACAAAATGGATCTGGTTCCTTAAGGGGGCATTGCCGTGGATTATGAAAGCTTAGGAACATTAGGTCTGAGAGCATTCTTGAAAACCATTCAGACTCAACCCCTTGGTTTATAACAAAGAGAAACTAAAATCCTCTAAGAGAACTCAGGAGGCAAAGAGACGCAGGTGTCATGTCTAAGTCCTCTTCCAAATGAGGACTCTCTCACCTGTGTCCCTAGAACCTGCCCAGATTTAATGCAGTCTGCCTGGAAGATGGATGGATATGTAGCATTAGAGGTGGAACCTGCTCAAATTAATGCAGACAGTGATGACCTGGGTAGAAGGATGTGTGGAATTAAAGGTGATGGATGGTGCTTTAGGCAGGTACATTACCTTCCTCACCTAAAAAATTAGGGTAGCCAGGTGATATATAGTATCCCAGAACTAATGTTCTTTGGTTCTACAAAAATGAAATCTCAATCTTGAAAAAGATATGAGGAGACAACCCAAGGGAGGCCAACTGAAACAGGGATTGGAGCACAGAGGTCTGGATCCCATTCTGGACTTCATCCATTGGATTCACCCCCACTGAGGCATCTCCCACCCAGGTCTCTGGATTTCTCTCTTTTTCTCCCCAACCAGCCCACTTCCCCAATACCACCATCTCTGTTTTCTTTAGCCTCTCTAGCTTTGATCACATCTGGAGCATTTGTAGAGTTGATGAATGTGTTTTCCTGTTGGGACACATGGTGTATATCAGAGGCACTTAAGAAGCTCTGGACGAGTGGAAAAGTCTGCATGGCATCTCAGAGGCTGCTGGCCTGGAGTATGGCTGGCAGCTGCCTGGCAGGGACCTAGTCTGAGGGCCAGCTGACTCTCTGGGAAGGCCCAGAGGTCCAGCCTGGAGACTGCTGTTCCAAGTGGTTTGAGTTATCAGGTGAGTGTAGTGAGTGGGAAGAGTGTGAGTGTGTGTGTGTTTGTGTACTTATTGGAATAGCTCCTCTGCCTTGTTGCCATGGAATTCTGCTCTTCATGGTAACAGGGGTCTTATCTCTGCATCCAGTGACATACACCAAAAGTGTATCACCTGTAGGTGGACAGTGGGCAATGAATGTGGTGTGAAAGGTGGCAGTGATGTCTCCTGTGGGGTGGCAGGACAAGTAAGCAGTGAGGAGAGATGAGATGCAAAGTGGGCTTCCCCCGGGGGCTGCACTGGGCATAGGCCCATCGCGGCATTCCCTGATCAGATCTCCCCCTCACCCATGTTGGCTATTCATTCTCAGTGTCCCCAGAGATGGGGGGGATGGAGTCAAGGTAAATATATAAAAAAAGTGAAGATGCTTTTGGCAGGAAGGATGGTGGCAGTAGAAGCATTCAGACTCTGAGTGATTCTGATGTCATACTTGCCCTACTCTCTTTTATTTCTCCTTTTTGTGGATGGGAGGATGGTGAAGGTGGACCCAATCAACCATTGGTCTGGAGAGGGGTTTCAGAGGCTGATCAGACCTTCCCACACCCTCCAGAGCCTGAAGAATTCGTCTCCAGTCTCCCTCTAGACCTCTCCTCTACCTGATCCCCTTAAACATTCTCCTCCTCTCTCCTCCAGTAATCCTTTTTCTCTCCATCCCTTCCTTACCTATCTGTTCTAGCCACTCTGTTCCCATTCACTCTGAGTGACATCTTCCAGCCTTGGAGACGAGTCCCTGCCATCTGGGCCTGCTAAAGGTGGTCTTGGAAAGTGATAGAAGGTATTTATAGGTCCAGGGTAGGATTGAGGCTGGGGAATGCCAAGCAGAGTTCAACCCAGAAGGTTGTTTATGCTCTTGCAACTCCAGCAGAGAACAGCTCTGTCTACCCATGGCTCGAATTAAATTGCAGATGCCCCTGAACTTGGGGTTAAGAACATAAACAACTGGTGAGTTGTAGACTTCAAGCAATGAGCAAACTCAGCAGGGGAGAGGCCTGGTGAAGGGCTGGCCAGCAATGGATTTTTCCAATTGATGTCTTTCCAGGAGGCTTCCCTGACTTCTTGGATTCCAGGGACTAGAGCATCTCTCCTGGGCCGTACATCTGGGAGTGTGGCTCCCTGTTGGTTGTGAGGTGGTAAGCGGAGAGAGGAAGGAAGATTTCCTAGTTTTTCTTCCATTTAATTTGCCTTGCTTAGGGAGGGAATTTATAAAGAAGGTGGATAGCTAAATGAATAAACTGTGGAGTCTCATGAGGGAAGCCTCTGACATTTAGATTCTTGCTTTGAGCAGATTCCAAAGTCTGAGTCTGAGTTGAGGATGTTGTGAGAAGGACTCAGGCATGCGTGCATGGCCTCTCTGGAAATGGATAGTCACCTGTGTGGTGTGACTGGCTCACTCATTAATTCACTTGGCATTCAGTCTATTCAGTGATTTAATGAGAACCTACACTTTGACAGAAACTGACTCAGACCATGGTAACAAAATATCCTGACCTGCGAGGAGCTTAGAGTCAAGTTGGAGAAAAAGATAAATCAGTTAAACCCTACACATACATGTACAGTGAGATCTTGAAGGGACCAAAGAAGAGCTTCTGAGTCCATCAACTGGCCTTCTTGGGGATACAATGGCTGAGCTGAGTTTTTAGCCATGAATTGATGTAAGTTGGTTGTAGAAGAAGGGGTGGACATTCCAGGCAGGGATGACAGCATGAATTAAGGCATGAAGGGGTGAAAAAGCACATCTTGTTTTTTTTTTTCAGGGGTTTCAAGTAACTGAGTGCAGCAGGGATGAGGAGTATGTGTGAGGATGGGATGTGGGTCCAGAGTCAGCTTAGAAAGCCAGCCTGGACCACTGAGTGAAGTGGATGAGTCTTAAGTAAGAAAGTGGTAGGATAAACTTCATTTGAAGGGTAGGAAAAGTTCCCTCTAACTGCTTTCCCCAGAAGTATGTCTTGGTTTGAAAAGCAAGGCCTTATGGAGAGAGGAGTAGTTGGTCCCCTGTAAGGGAGAGAGTGTCAGGCCCCGAGGACAATGACTTCTTGAGAGAGAAACCTCAAATGAGTAAACTGAGATTCAGGAAAGAAAATAGACCAAGACCACGCATTTAATTAGTACAGAGCTGGGTCTTCTGGTGAGAGCCAAACAGAAAGAAGGATCTCTCTACCTTGTTCAAGGGTGGCCCTGTCCTCTCCATTTCAACATTACCTGTTACCTGTAGAAATGAGTGGCAAAAATATTAATATGAATGTTTGTTCAAAATCCACATGCAGACTACAAATTCACCATCACCCTGGCATTTTGCCATGATACTTCCTGAGAGCTAGGTTTGTGGGTTTTTGTTTCATCTCCTTCTATTCTCTGTTCCCTGGGAGTGGAGACTATAAACAACAAAGGTAAGAATGATTGGCCAGTGAGAGTGGGTCTGTGTCCTGGGTTCTACTTATCAGCTCTGGGTTCTTGCAAACGGGAGGCATACTTCCCAGATTTTCAATTGGTACACATCTGGGTAAAGTAGTTACCTTGAAAGATAACTGAACCAAGATTCAAAATATTCTTGGCAGGACAAAATCCTGAGCCCAAACCAACAAAGTGAAATTTAGTAGCAGCAGATGTAAAGTCTGTTGGCACCATGCAGGGCAGAGGAATCAGGTTTGCTGGGCATTTGTGTGAGAGAGATGGGAGCACAGCTCAATATGAGCTCCCTGTTGCCAAAACGAACTTGTCCTACACTGAAGTAAGGGACTTGGGGGATACAGATTATAGGTAATTATGGTAAACTAACATGTTGAGCTGTCAGTCTACCAAAGAAGATGGTGCTCAATTCTAGCACCTCATTTTAAGTGGTCAATTGACAATAGAGAAGATTCACAGATGTTGTAAATGAGTGGATCTAGGGAAGATGTCTGCTGGTAGATATGTTTAAAATTTGGTTCCTAGTATTTTAAACATTGAATGTAATAATTTTCAGTTGGAGTCCTGATTATTTAGTTTCTCTGCAGCTACTAACATCCCTTATTGTCTTATAGCCAATCCAGCAGCTCACATTTCCAATATTCCATTTAGACTTGTGACACTTGGGTTAAAGAATGGTTTCCAACTTTAGCAGTACAACAGAATCACCCAAGAAATGTTTCAAATATAGATTCCCTACTTCCACATCTGGCCATGGTGGAGTGGACTGGTGTAAGACTGGCTTTTCTGTCAAAACAACTAGAAACATGGTGCATGTGTGCGTGTGTGTGTGTGTGTGTGTGTGTGTTTGTGCGTGTGTGTGTGTGCGTGTGTGTGATTGTTTTCAGATATTAGACAACATGCAGGTATAATCTCAAAGAACAAGTTTGCCATTATAGTGGCTCTAAACAAGTACAAAACAAAACAATGAATGGTAGATTTAAACTCAACCATACTAAGTACATTAAGTGTAAGTAGCCTAAACATCAAAGTTAAGAGCTAGAAATTGTCAGATTTAATAAAAATGCAACACCCAATTATATGCTACTTACTAGAAACATGTCTTTAAATATAAAAACACAGACATGCTAAAATTGAAAGGATGAAAACTATATATTAGTGTCAACACTATTTAAAAGAAAATTTCATGGTTATTTAATGTCAAATAAATAAGGCTTCAGGATAGGAGTATTATCAGAGATACAGATAATATTTATATTGCCTGAAGATCCAATTCAATAAGAATGCATAACATAAAGTATATGTGTATACTTTTTAACATCTTCAAAAAATTGACAAGACAGAAAGTAAAATAGATAATTCAATTGTATTCGGTGATTTCAACTTTCTTAGTAATTTATAACAGTAGACAATCAGTAAGCCTATGGTAGACTTGAACAACATTTATGAATGAATTTGTGACTATTTATGGAACACGGCAGCCAAACTGTTGCAAATTCATTATTCTCATGTGCATGTGAACCTTTTCCCAAATAGACTATAGTCTAGCCTACAAAATAAGTTCCAATAATTTTAAAGAATTGAGACCATACAGCATTTCTCCTCAGAACACAGTGGAATTAAATTGGACTTCATTAACTAAAAGGGCCCCCCACAGACCATCTTGCTGGCTGTCTCTATATTTATGCAGAACCACACCTCATGCTCTGCTATAAGCTGACCTCAGCCAATTCAGTGATGCACAATTCCTTATTTTGACAAAGGTGACTTCTGAAGAAGTTTTGAAATAAGTGAGTTATTAATTAAATATTTTATTGGCCTGTGTGAAAAAGCCGTTCATAAACCTGTTCAGGACACCCCAACTTACTGGTTTTTTTTTTAATGTTCTCCAACCATCTCCTTGCTTGAAAGATTTAATTCTAGCTGAAACCTCAATTCTAGAGCACTTTGTCATTCTCGTAATTAGTGTCAGGAAAGCAGAATCCAAACTCAGCTAGCTACAGGGCCATATAGGGGTTATAGTCTAAGGCATTGTCCCTGAGGCCTCCATAGATACTTATAGGCAAGGGAGGGAGCTTATCAAGGCAATCCGTATCATTCCCATACTTCCCATTTCACCATGTTAGAGCCCTTTTACTATTCAAAATACATTTCTGACACTCTGCATAGTAGTCAATCATTTTTATTTTATTTTATTGTTTTGCTGGAGATTGAATCCAGAGCCTGTGCATGCTAGGCAAGCACTCTACTGTGAGTCACACCCCAGCCCCTGTTTTGATTGTTGATAGCAGCAGCAGAGCAGAAATGCTTGTAGTAGCTGCTCTGAACATGGGCCTTCTAGGTCAAGAGCGAGCTGAAACCTGGCCCTGGGCATGCCTGATTGCCACCTGAGCTGTAGCTTCAGTCAAGTAAGACAATACTCTCTCACTTTATATGATGAAATATTTGAAAGAAAAATTCTGTATATCGTAACATTTTCCTAAACGGTGTTCTCCTCTTTTAAAGATGTCCAGGGAAGGATGCCCGCTGGCCTCCCCTTACAACCTATTCCAGTATCTCATAGTCATCACGATTTCCTTCTCTCCCTTCCAGAACTGTTTCCAGGAACAGATTTATTCTTGTTTTCAGAGCCTCCTTCAAAATGTGCACAGCCCTTCTGCCTGCCCTTCCTTGTAACTTTGATTTAAGACTTGCAGTTCCTGAGGGCAGAGTGGGTTTGGCTGAGTTTCACAGTTGGTGTGTTTATAGGGGAAGGATTGTCCTGCTGCCACATACACAGCTATTAACTTTCTCTCTGTGGTTATCCTGCTAATTGTTTTATGCTCAGACAATTATTTCCAACTATCACTTTGTTCACTTGTACTCTCTACTGATGTGCTAATAGCTTGGATGTGCTAATGGAAGCTTCCCTGTTTTGTTCTGTGATTGATTTTGGAGCCTAAGAAATCAGACACCACTGCTTAAGGCCAGGGCATGGGCTAAATGACTTCTGTAAAATACAAGTTGTTTTTATTTGTGACAAGTCGTTTTTATTTTATTTTACTTTTGATTTTGAAACAATTTCAAACTTGGAGAAATACTCCAAAATTTACACAAAGAACTCAGCATTGTTAGCACTCAGATTCAGCAGTTGTTCAATGTGCCATATTTACTCTTCTAGATGCACATGAATATATATTTGGATATTATATATGAATCTATAAGAATGTATGCATATATGTACATGAATAATAATAAATAATATGTACATATTATTATTAAATCCTTAAGAGTATATCGCAGACATCACACTCTTCATACCAAAATACATCAGTTCTAAAAACAAGAGTTTTTTTTCTTATCATGATTTTCAAAATCAGGAAATCAAACATTGATGCAATAGTATTATCTATTCTACAATTCAAATAGAAATTTCAGTTGCCTCAACAATGTGCTATATTAAAATGTACTTTTTTTCAATCCAAAATCCAAGCTGGGATCAACACTGTACTGCAGTATCCTTTAATCTAGAATCCTTCCTTTGTCTTTCATGACACTGAACTTTTGAAGAACAGAGGATAATTTTATAGATGGTCTCTGAGTTTGGACTTATCTGATGTTGCCTCTAGAGTGGGCTCAGATTGTGCATCCCCAGCAGGCACCCTACCCAAGTGACATGCTTGTACGTCACAGCAGGAGGCTCATGTTGTCTCTAAGTTCCCTTTTTGGTCACTGGATTATGGTGGTACCTGCTAGATTCCCCCACTGTGAATACTGGTTTTTCCTTCCAAATTATTAAGCAATTCATGAGAATAGTCTTTGAGACTGTGGGACCATTCTGTTTCTTGTTAGACTTTTACCTGTTACTTCAGGCACATATTAATTGTTTGAAGTTTATTGTATTTGTTGGGACGGGATTTTGAAGGAAGAAAGTTTGGAGGAATTCTTTATCAAGACTGTTTGTCTTGTTCCCTTGAACCATGGATTATTCCATGGAGAAAATATGCTTTTTAGATGATTTAAATTAAAAATAGAGGAAGGAGATAATTAACCTTCAAATGACAGTGTTTGTGTGTATTTCAGAGGGAGCTGTGATTGAAAATGTGGAAAGGGGAAAAAGAAGCTTGACTAGATAGAATCTCCTTATCAACAGCTCTTGATTTGGCATTGTCGAGGCACAGACTGATGAATCCGATGAGAAGTGAATAAGGTTTCACATTTTAGATGCATAATCCTGGACCTAGAAGGATTTGCCAGAGGTCACCTGATTCAACCCTCTCCCTCTTGGGCAGGAATCACCAGAAATGTCAGATGTGTTGGACTTCACATTCAGTACTTTCAGAGGGAGATGCCACCATTCTTCCTCAAATAAAGCACAACTGGGAATGTGGGGAACAAAACAGACAAAAAAAGAAATGTGATTCCTACCTTTAAGAAATGTGCATTTACCTGAGAGACGCCTCAATTAACCATTCCCCAGTCCCCATCAAAATCGTATCAACCTTTAAATCTAAAGTTGATCCCACTACTGTTTTTGGACTTTCCTGGGCTCTAAATAATTATCCTCCTACTCTCACCTGGTCTCCTAAGACAGTGTGCCTTACTTGGCCTTTGACATTCACTGGCCCATATTGTGCATTATGCTTTCATATAGAACTGGTCTTGGTTCAAGATAACCATATTCATAGATTCTAAATGTCTACTGGTGGTAAGATACTCATTTATTTCATGTAATATTATAAAAAGAGAATGTTGCCAATTACATTATGCCAGACCATCTATGGTAATTGCATTCTGATTTTAGAGATGTTAAGATGTGAAAAACGTATTCAAATTTAAATGGGTGAAATATGCCCTAAAATCACCAGTGGAGAAATTATTTGTACTCATTTATTCATTCATTCAACAATTATATAAATGCAAAATGATGTACTCTTTTTTGTGGGGAGATACAAAGACTACCCTTTATCCTTTATGAAATTTAAGAGAACCAAAAAATGGAATTGGAAACACTTGAGTGTGGATGCCAGTTCCACTGTTTCCTAACTTTAGGAAAGTCAATAAATTTCTCTATTTCTCAATCCTAATCTATAAAATGGGGTTAATAATATCCATCCTTGTTATGATGTTGTACGGACTGGAAATAACACTTTAAATTATTTAGTTTAGCATCTGACATATAATGCCAGTGTTACTAGAGAAAGTGCTCAATTAATAGAAATTAATGGATTGACTTATAGGTGTGTGTTAACTATGCCTGGTTATAAGGATGCACTACAACTGGGCGTTCCTTTTGATGTCTAAATTGCATTCCCTTCAGTCTCATGGAAGCTGTTTTGTTCCGTTTCCAGTAGAGATGGAGAACAGCTGGACACCATCCCCCTGATAAAGTCTGAGGACAAAGGTGGAGTCTCCCTTACACAATGGTCTTGAAGCTGTAGGGGAGGTATGCGTCACCTCTCCCAGCTGAATGCTTGACATTTGGGGGCCATTTCTTTTCAGTCCCCTCCGGCATACCAAACGTCTGCTCCCACCTAATTGCAGTTACTTTCCTGGCTGTGAATGTTAATGACAGGGCTGGGTGCCACTGCCATTTGGGTTTGTTGACCAGCTACAATTATTTTCCTAGCATGTTCCAAGTTTGCTTAAAACCATACTACGCATTTTGGTCCCTGACTGCTCTTTTTTTTTTCCTTTTCATTTTGAAAGCTGTATGTGTTTTTCTGGCATAAGGAGAGGAAGATGGGGGTGGGGAAGTGGAATTAAATCCATATGTCAGCAATACATTTGTCCTGAAAAAAATAAGAATGCCTTTCTTAGGAGAGAGAGTTTGGGTGTCTTAGGAACCATTTCTGTAAGCTCCACCTTGGCTTCTTTATCTCCTCAGTCCATCTTGCCACTCAACAGGCTTTGAGGACATCCAACTCACATGAGGACACTACTCTCCTCTTTTATTCAGTCTCTTGCTGTCTTTGTACCCAAAGACTTGGTCTCCTCTGTATCTTACACATAAAGTGAAGGACAAATGATTGAACCTTCAATTCTTTCTGGAGCATTAGTGAGGCCACAGCTCATGGCTGCCTCCTATAACCTCACTTTATATCTGAAGACCAACCTTTTTATTGTTTGCAGTGCTGAGGACTCTTGGTGTATATCAGTGCCTCAGGCTACACCTAATTGGCCTCTGTGAACTCTTGATTGTATGTATATGATGGCTTTTTTATTTTCTTCAGGCTCACGTCATATCTTACATTTGATTATTTTTAAAACATCACTTTTCTTTCCCCTCAATTTCTTTTGTATGTTTAAAGAGATACTTATTTTTCATTCATTTGCACATAAACCATCAGGTACCCTGGGTTCTGCATGCATATGGGGGAGGCTCCAATAAAGAAGTTGTGACCTTTTTCTAATATCTGGCAGCTCGGTTCTAAGGGGCTGCCAAATTCAGGAGATCCTCACCTGATCCCTGGAGTGATCCTCCAGGTCTGGCATTGTCCTGTACCTCAGGAGCCATGCATGTCAAGGAGCTAAAAGCATGTGACTTCAACTTAAGCCTCAGGTAGTGTTAAAATTCTGCCAATGATCAACATCATGTACAACCACAAGACTGGGATCCTAATTAGATATACTCCACGTTTGTATAAATATGCCAAAATAGACTCTACTGTCATGTATAACTAAACAGAACAAATAAAAATTTTCAAAATTCTACCAATGAAATGATAGAAATGGGACCAAGATTGTGTTTAAAATCAAAGGGACCCCACACCTCTAATCTTTAAGTTAAAAAATTCTGGGAGAAAGCTTGCCAGGTACAAAGGTTACCCATACATAGATTCTTCCAGAAAACTAAGAGCCTGGTGAGAGGAACTGGCAATGCTTCTGGATGGCTTTATTCCAAATGTCTCTGGTGTGGGTCAGATGAGGCTCTGCTCTACTTGCCACTACTTGACCCAGCAGTTGTCCCCTTCACTCATTCATTCATTCATGCCTTCAACAGGGTTTGGGGATGGACAGAGCCTTGTGGGGAGAAAAGATGTATAGGTCCTTGAGGTGCTTGCAGTCAGGTTGGGGAGACAAGACACAGCTACTTAAATACCATGAGAGCAGTAAGAGTTGAAAAAGCTTGGGCAATGGAGGCTGAAGACCTGGTGGAAGTCCCAATGTTTGCTCATTATAGTTATCTGACTTTGGGCCACATGTTGAATAACCCTAACCTTCACTTTCTTTTTCTAAGAGTGGTAGGAAGATTGCATGTGCTAGAATATCTGAAGGAACTTTAGAAAGTATAAAGAGCTGTGCAGATTTTCAGTATTGTTGATAGTCAGAATAAAGCAGTGGTGCAAAGTGGTGCACAGGTCTAGAAAGTGACAGGTGAGCTATGCAGGCATACACTAGCCAACAGTGCTGGTGTGTAGTGTGAGGAAGAACTGATTGGGGTGGAGATATGGGGTGGGCTTGGTGGAAGATGTTTCCAATTGATTTCCATGTGACCTTGGTATGTTGAAGTACTTTTAACCCCAAGCAGGATATTCAAGGTTGGGGTTTAGCTGGTGTGGACTTTGATAGTTTTTAAAGCTGATTATATGTCCAAGCACCAATCTATGCTCCTCTATTCAGCACTATGGCCAGCTGCGCACCACCCCAAAGACTGTGGTAGGGGATGAGCAAGTCACTGAATGGGAAGGGCTTCTGAGTAAGAGAGCACATGGCTCAGAGGCAAACAAGGTCCGCCCTGGAGAGATTATAAGGAGAAAACTATTGAAAAACTCCTAATGAAAAGATTTATGGTGCTCCGCACAATGCATCTTAATATTTGGAAAAGTAATTTGGAAGTGTTTCATCTTTATTCTTCCATAATTTTTTACATGACTCATATGAGCATACGTGACCTTTTGGGTTAAGATGAAAGAATAAAGATTGTTCATGCTTTGTGGGATTTATTTTTCCTTTTCCCTGTGTGTATATAATTATTCCTATTCTTTCTTTCATTAATGATATTCTAGTGGTAGAGAAGGAAGGCAAAATTAGCAGTGGAAAGAACGATTTGGAATTGGCAAGATAGGCAGTATAAGAGATCAAAGGCTCTCAAAATAGATAGGCCTGGGTTGGAAATCCAGATGTGTAGCTAACTGGATGTGTGACCTTTGGCAAGGGGTATAGCTTTTTTGAGAATCTTTTTCTTTAAGCTGTAATTTTGTAGAATACTTTCCAATGCATAGTATGGGGATTAAACCATCTGTGTATGGAAGAAGTTGTATAAGTGCTCAAAAAACACTTTTTTCCCCCCTTCTGGTCTAGTGGAGGAAGGGAGAGCAGATTTGGGAAAAAGAGAAATCACAAAGCAGAGATGCAATGCCCAGGGACAGAACTGGCAGAGCTTTTGTAATGTGAGAAACTCACATTGAATTTGAAAGAGAAGCAACCAGGTCTCAGTTGCAATTTCATGTGGATGAACATGGAGGAAGGGAAACAGGCTGTAGAAACTCAGAGTGTTTTAATGAAGACCTGCTCTGTCCCTGGGAGAGCTGGTTTATAGTTTGAATGCGAGGTGTCCTCCAGAAGCTCCCGTTAATGCAGGAATATTCAGTGGTAAATGATTGGATTACAAGAGCCCTAACCTCATCAGTCTGTCTTAGTTTGAATGGGATACCCAATCACTGTGATCAGGTGGGGCACAGCTGGAGGAGGTGGATCACTGAGGATGTGCCCTTGAAGTGCTGTTCTTCCTACCATCCCTTCCCTCTCTCTCTCTCTCTGCTTCCTGACTCTGCCATGAGCTGTGAAGTTTTCCTCTGGTCCCTTCTGCCATGACATGAGGTCTCATCTTGGACCCAGAGCAATGTAGTAGGCCATCTACGGACTGAAATCTCTGAAACCCTGAGCCCCACACAAACATTTCCTCTTCTAAGTTGTTGTTGTTGGGCATTTTGGCCATAGAGATGCAAAAGCTGACTCAAACAGCTAGGTTCTGACCAAGGGGTTATAGAGGCTCTGGCAAGGTGTTCAGGTGCTCTTTGAAATGTTATCACCAATGTTGCCTGTGAGTTTTCAGCAGGAGCTGTGTGTTGTACCAAGGCCCTTTTTCATCAGTCTTTCAACATGAAATAAAACTCTTTCCTTGGTGATTGTGAAACATCACGGTACAGGCCTTTCTTTCCCCTTGAGAACATCGTAAAACAACATTTTATTGTAAGGGAAGGAAGCCTTTCCCCCTGCCCTCCCACACATTGGGGAAGAACAAATTCAAAACAGTTCTTTTGGTCCATTTCATTGTAGTCTCTGACCTCTTTTAAGAATGTGAACCAAGGAGGACATGTAATTCATGCTGAAATCCTCTGCTTAGAGTTTTGAAAGCATTTTTCATAGACTCTCAGTGGACATTCACAACAATTGAATGAGATGAAGTTATTTTTGTTTAACAGTGACACCAATTTGCTGAAACCTGAACCAGAGCCAGTGTGTGACAGCTGTGCAGGTTGTTTACTGAGCAAGGTTCTTGGCTGATGGGGCCCAAGGAAGCTGACATGCTTCCATGCTCACTTACCAAGTTCTGAACCTTGGTGCCTCTTTCCCATTCATGCTATAAAGGGCTGTGGCCCTGCCTTGGACACAACATTTTTGGGCTTTGATTTTCCCATCTATCAAATATTAATTTTTGAATCCTCATGCTAGAAAGTTTGTGGCAATTTAAGTGTGTTTTCCCTTTTTTCTTAATTGGAATAGGAATTAGTGCATGGAGATATTGATGATAATGATGCTTGTTAAAATTTCTGAGTTTTGCCAGTGCTATTTTGAGCATTTAATATATAAATTAACTCAAAAATTTTCTCACAATCCAAGATGTGTTTTCTAATTGTGGTTCTGCCTTATTGTTGGGCAAGTCTTGTAATCTCCCTTAGCCTCACTTCCCTAGTCTGTAAAGTGAGAGGATTAAACAGACCAGTAACTTCCAACAACATCCACCCCTCCTTTTGATTTTTGAGCCTTGTATTATCAGGATCCTGACAGGAAAGAGATGATACATTCAAATTGTTAATTGAGGACTAACGAAACTGGAGGCATCCCAGAGATCAGAGAAAGGGGAGGAGTTGTTAGCATCTCTAAACCCAAAGGTGAGGAGGAAGAAAGGAACCCAGAGGAGCCTTGACTGGGGCTGTCACATAGGGGAAGGCCTCTGATAGGAGCTACAGCCAGAATTTCTGGCCAATTTCTGTGTCTTTATTTTCTCACCCTCTGATTCTGGCTTAGGCCTCCTATTGGCCAATCCAGAAGCCAAAGAGCCAAGGGGCCCGTTGATGTAATACACAGATGTCAGCCTCCAATAGTAATGGAGGCTGCAGGGTAAAGAAGAGGTTCACACAAGCCACATTTGCAAAATAGGCTTAGTCCTCTGAACTCCCTCAGGAATTATTTTTAAGTTAATACTATGTGGTATCTTATGAAGACATGAGTTTAAGTAGAAATATATAGATAGATAAATATAGATATAGATATTTTATTATAAAATTCACTTACATATGATCTTTTATACTACTCACTCTACATAAAGTCACTTATCCTTTTTCTTTCTAACCAAGGTGGCACCTGCTATTTATGTTATCACATTAAATTATGTAAGAAAAACTGAAGATGTTCTCAAAATACATTTTAAAGTAACAGAGTAAATCATCTTTGGCTTGGGGAATGATGCATATAAAAAACAGATGAAAATTTATCATCATACTATAACCTCAAAACAAAAAAACTCCCTTTGTAACTGGAAATTTGGTATGTTTTCCCTTTGAGTTAAACATTTAACAGGCTTATTACCTAATATTTGTCTTTCATTTCCACATGATGAGCTGTAAGAGAAGGCTTTAGGCTACTATTGTAAGGGCTTGCCGTAAGTCATACTTGTGGTTGGGGTCAGTCTTTAATTCTCAGTAAATGAAAAGCCTTTTGGATATAGTTGAAATGAGTTCCCTTCCCTTTAAGCATTGTTTTTAGTAATAGAAATATCCTTAAATGTCATATCTAAGTTTGATAATAGTTAGATGGATGTGTTAGTTTCCTATCACTACATCAAAAACCTGAGCTAATCATTTTATAAGGAACAAAGGAAGAGACCAAGATTCCCCCAGTCCCCTTCAAGGACACACCCCAATGACCCAAAGACCTCTCACTGGGACCCACCTTTTCAAGGTTCCACCATCTCATAATGTACCATGGGCTGGAGACCAAACCTTTAGCAGATGGACCATTGGAGGGCACTTGAGATCCAAACTGCAGCATTGCAATTTGTGGATTGTGTGAATATCCTCTAGAGGCCAATTTATGGATTTCTTTCTCATTATTTTTATATTATATATTGACATTCTATATCTCTTCATCAGTGTTTGTTGTTTTCATCTTTATGTGAAAGTCCATTGTGGGTAAGAAATAAGCCTTACTTAAGAATGAGAATAAAAACAATGTAAAAGGACCCTAACCACCAGGCAACAAATGATCACAGGACTAGGCATGAGCATGTGCCTCCAATCACCACTTGACATGTGCTTGGAAGTTCTAATGTTGTTTGCTAATAAACTTTTTAAATAATCACTTTCTCTATTGAGTTTTTACCAATAGAAATTGGAACAGATACCATCACTGTCTTTGCTGATGTAAACTCCATTCTGGAAATCACAGGGTTTTATAAACCATGGGATAAAGAATTTCATTTTTGGTGGTCCTGAGACAAGGAAATCCACTCTTACCACCCCTATTCAATAGAATACTAGAAATTCTCATCAAAGAAATTAGGCAAGAGAAGACATTTCTAGTACTATATTGAATAGGGGTGGTAAGAGTGGATTTCCTTGTCTCGTTCCAGATTTTAAGGGAAATGCTTTCAGTTTTTCCTCATTCACTATGATGTTGGCTTTGATTTTGTTATATATAATCTTTATCATACTGAGGTAGCTTCCTTCTGTCCCTAATTTCTTCAGTGATCTTATCATGAATGAGTGCTGAATTTTGTTGAAGACTTTCCTCTGTATATATTGATTACGTGATTTTTGTCCTTAATTCTGTTTATGTGATGAATTACACTTATAGGTTTGTATATGTTAAAACATCCTTGCATCCCTGGATAAAACCAATGATCATGATGTGCAATCTTCTTAATATGCTGTTGAATATGATTTGCTAATCATTTATTAAGGATTTATGTATCTAAGTTTATCAGGGATATTGGTGTGAAGTTTCTTTTCTTGATGTGCCCTTATCTGGTTTTAGTATGAGTGTGATACCTGCTTCATAGAATGAATTTGAAAGTGTTTTCTGTATTTTTCCATTTTATAGAATAATTTGAGAATCTTTGGCCCTAGTTCTTCTTTTTGATAGAGTTCTGCTAAGAATTCACTTGGTCCTGGGTTTGTCTTTGTTGGAAATTTTGTTACTGCTTTTATCTCATTGCTAGTTTTTGGTCTGTTTAGGTTTTCTATATCCTTTTGATTCATTCTGGCAGATCACATGTGTCTAAAAATGTATCCATTTCTTCTAGGTGTTCCAGTTTGTTGAAGTATAAGTTTTCAAAATAATCCCTAATGATTCTTTGGATTTCTGTGATATTTGTGCTGACTTCTTCTTTTTCATCTCTAATTTTACTAATTTGGGTATTCTGTCATTTTCTTTTGGTTAGTTTGGCTAAGGGCTTATCAATCTTCCTTGTCTTTTCAAAGAACCAACTCTTTAATTTCATTGATCCTTTATATTGTTTTCTTGTTTTCAGTTTCATTGACCTCAGCTCTGATTTTAATTTTTTCCTTCTTTCCATGGTTTTGGAATTGTTTTGTTTCTCTTTATCAGGGATATTGAGATGCACCATAGGTTGTTTATTCTGGATCTTTCTGATTTTCTTATGTTGGCACTCACTATAAATTTCCTTCTTAGAATTCCCTTCATACTGTCTCAGAAGTTCTGGCATGTTGTTTTACAATTCTTATTTGATGCTATGAATTTTGAATTTCTTCCCTGACTTCTATTACCCATTCATCATTCAAAAATGACTTTGGGGTAAATATTTTGTCCCTAGTGAGCCAAGCTTTCTTGCTACTTCCTATCAAGTCCTCAGGTGCTTTCCTTCATCATGCTGTTCTTCCAGGTTCTTCTGCCTCACCTCAGGCTCAGAGCTATGGGATTAGTCAACTTTGGACTGAAACTCTGAAATTCTGAGTCAAAAAAACCTTTCCTCCTCTAATTGCTCTTTTCAGGTCTTTCAGTCACATGATGCAAAAGCTAACTAAAACAATGACCTATCTATTGATGAGAGAAGTATGTTGAAATAACCCAGTATTATTATATTTGGTTCTATCTGAGTCTTTAATTCAAGTAATATCTGTTTTATAAAATTAGGTGCACAGATATTTAGGACAAAAATATCTACATTATTATATCTTCTTATTGAATTTTTCCCTTTACCAATATTATGTGGATTTCTTTGTCTCTCTGAAGGCTTGAATTGGCTTTGTCAGATATGTGAGTAGCTACTACTGCTTGTTTTGTGTCTCTATTGGCATAGTATATCAATTTCCATCCTTTCACTTTCAACCTGAGACTGTCTCTGCTTGTAAGGTTAGTCTCTTGCAAGCAACATACATTTGGGTCTTGTTTTTAATTCATTTTGCCAGCCTATGTCTATAATGTTCAGAGCATTTACATTCAATGTTATTATAGAGTTTTGTTTATTAATTCCTGCCATTCTGATTTATTTCTAATGTTCAGTTTGGTCCCATTTCTCATTTCTTAGCCACTCTTCACATGGGATTAATTCATTTTTTGTGAGCTCTGGGGTTTGTTTTTGATTTCTTCTGTGTGAAGTAGTTCCTTAAGTATTTTCTGTAGGACCAGCTTAGTCATGATGAATTCTTTTAGTTTCTGCTTATCTTGGAAAGGTTTTATTTCTTCCTCAATTCTGAAGGATAGTTTTGCTGGATATGGTAATATTTGTTGACAGTTATTTTCTTTCAGGGCTTAGAACACATTCCAAACCCTTATGGTTTTTAGAGATTGTGAGGGGAAATCATATGTAATTTGGATTGTTGACTTGTGACAACAATCCAAATGTGACCTGACATTTTTCATGTGAGGCTTTTGAAATTCTATCCTTGTTCTATAAATTATGCATTTTAATGTGTTGTGGAGAGATTAGTTTTCAAAAATTTGTCTATTTGGGGTTCCAGATGCATCCTGTATCTAGACATACATCTCATTCTCAAGGTTGGGAACATTTTCTATTATTATTTACCAAATAAGTTATTCATGTCATTAGCCTGCATCTCATACCCTCTCTAATTAACAATGATTCTTAAATTTGTTCTCTTAATATTGTCCCAGAGTTCTTGCATATTCTCATCATGGTTACTTATTTTCTTTAATACTGTCTGAATGTCCAAGGCTGGCCACTTTGTCTTCCAACTCTGTGATTCTGTCTTCATTGTGGTCTGTTCTATTAGAGATACTTTTAACTGAACACTTTATTTGATTTACTATGTATTTCATTTCCAAGATTTCTGTTTGGCTCTTTTTAAATATCTTTATCTCTTATTGAAGTTCTCATTCAAATTTGATACTTACGTCTTTCATATAGTTGTTTTTCCTGTGTTCTATTAGAATTCATAGATCCTTTTTATAATCATCCTTCTGAATTCTTTAGCTTATATTTCATTTGTTTCAATATCTTTGGAGTCAGTTGCTGGTAAGTTATTAACTTTAGGAGGCATTATGTTACCTTGCATGTTACAAGAGAATTTATCTATTTTCAGGAGAATGGAGAGAAAGAAAAATAAAAGAAATAATCATGCAAAACAAAACAAAGTAAGATGAGAATTAGCAAACCAAAAATCCTAATTCTCAAAAACAAGACAGGGGAAAAATAACTATCATAAAAAGTGCTAAAATGAGAAAAAAAATATGTATATGCTTATATATCCTTGAACCAATCAGCACATCAAGAACACTAAAAAGAAAAGGTTCTTAATAAAAAATGAAAGAATTGTCTCCACTGAGGTGGTGATCAAAACAGTCGATCAGGTTGATTATTGCCTATTCCTGACTGTCCTGTTCTTTCAATTTCTTCTTGGGCTGTGGAGAGAGAAATTAAGGGTGGGGATATGAATCCAAATAAGGGTTAGGAATTGTTACCCCTTCTTCTTTATGTTGCTCACTGAGCTGCCAGTTGGAGTAACCTGAAATTTGAAGTTGGTTGAAATAGTTCTCAGATTCTCTTCTCTATAAGGTAGGACATGGGAAGTACTGTCAGAGTTTTGTCTGCATAGACCAGACCTGTGTACTCTCAGGGTAGGGCTTCTGGGGAGTTCTGTGAGGAGAGTTCTGGAAGCTGGGGATTATATCTAACCAGACCTTAAAGATTTTGTTGGGTGTTATCTGCTCTAGAGATATTAGATCAACAGACCACTGTGGTCAGGCAGATGCCAATCTCTGCTAAGAATCTGGATGTCGGCAGCCTCCCAAGAATTCTATTTACAGGGCAGTGGAGTCAACTCTCCATACACTCTACTGCCTACAAATACATCCTTTCCATGCTTAGTTCCTGGTGTATTCACACCCATCTGTTTAATTTCTAGACCCTCTTTAGCTCACATGAGCCACTAGACTCAAATGAAAAGTGAGTAGCACATTCCTCCCTTTTATCTGACTTGAATTCACTGGTACAATCTTCTCTGTGCCTGTTTCACACACATTTTACTAGTTACACCCTAGACCACACAGTAGGTACTTGCAAGAACTATATGCCAGTGTTTGCTATGATCTCCTGGGCTTTTGTAGCAGCAAGCTCCAGCATATCCTCCTCAAGATGGCTCCTGTCTTGGCTCTCCATTTGCCAGTTTAGAAATACAGTACTTTTCAAACCCCAGTTAACTGTGTAGCCTCTGGATTAGCCAAGTTCAGGGTGCTTTTCTGATCTGCAGGTTTTTCTGTACCAGATTTGTCTATTGTGCTTCTCTCTCTGTGTTATTCTTGCCCTCTGCAGTTAGTCAGTACCACTGCTGTCACAACCAATTCAACTCCACTGTACTTTCTCTGGGTTTTTTTACAATGCACATGAATTTCTGATTCTCTAGGAGACTCTTTCCAATATGGCATTCCAGTGAATTCCCTCTTTTACTTACCTTGCTGAGAAGCATTACTCCCACTGCTTCAATCTCAAGCCACAGAGTAACTGGAAATGCAGACTTCCTCTCCAATTTTGGGTTTCAGCCTTCATGTGATACAAAGTCAGACAATCATTTTGTGCAAAGATATAATAAATCTCACAAAAGTGTAAAAGGATTCTTCCAGATGCTGTGTAGTAAAGAAACCATAAGGCAAGGATAGATCAGGGGATAGATCAGGTCACCCATTAGCCTTAGAAGAGAGGAGGGAGGAGTTAGTTCAGGTTGCTGGTGGTGGGGGTGATGAGATATGATTGGATTTGATGCATTTTGAAAGTCAAGTCTATAGGTTTTGCTGAAGGGTTGGTGGTAGAATTTGATAAAAGAATAAAAGATTATTACTTCAATGGTTTTATCCTGAACAACTGGGTTGTGGTTCTGTATACCCAGTATGTGGAAGCCTGGTGGAAAGAGGTTAAGTGCAGGTTTAAGTGGCCAAGATATCAAGAGTTCTTCTTCAGACTCATCAACCTTGACTGTTACTAGCCATTAACAGGGAAATATTGAGTAGGTTGGTGGAACCATGAGACTAGAAACCAATAATCTGGAAGAATATGAATTACTATGATATCCTGTCATTTCATTCCCATGAATAACTAGAAAATAAGGCTTCTGTACTATTCGGGGTCATTTAGAACCTACAACCATTGCTGTTAACATTTGTGATGCTGACCTGAAAAATACTCCTGCCTGCTTCTGGGGTGTGGCATAGGAGTGAAGAGCAAGGTCTTTTGGTCCTCAGGAGTACAATTTGAATTCAACTCAGAAGCTTCATTAACTGGGGAAAGGTATCTACTTTTAAGGTCCATTCTCTCATGTATTAAATGGTGGGCATAATTCTACGTATGGGGTTTCCACACAGGTTTGTGACTTTTGTAGCTTATCCATACATGCCTGGCTGAGGAGGTATGTGGAAGCTGAAATTCAGATCACACCCCTTTCCAAACCTGTGAACTATATGGGACTGTGTATTCCTGTGGAATGAACTTTCTCATTCACACAAGGATGCAAGGACTTATTTTCTTGCCACAACCTATATCCTTTTGTAGGATTCTTGTGAGGACCATCAGAGATAATGTGTGTGAAATATTCAATAGAGTACCAGGGATGAAGTAGGCACTAATAAACAGACTTATTTTATTTTATTCTATTCATTTCTAACTGTTGTATCCCATCCCTTCCCACCCCATCTTAGTTCATTCAATTCTGTTTAATTTGATTCAATTCCATTCCTGTCTGTCCTAGTGTGGAGGCATGGCTGTTAATAGGTCCTTCCACTCACCAAAGGGAACATATAAACAGGTAGAAAGGCCTTTTTATCAGGAAAGACTTGGTTAAGATACTAATGAGGATTGGATTTATCCCAGAGAGACCATTTTTAAAAACATAAGGAGATCAAGATGACTTTAACTGTTTTGCTCGTCTGAATCTAACCATTGTTGAATCTTAACATTCATTTTTAACTAGTCATATAATGTTCAGGAAGTATTAAGTGAAATGTTATGTAGAAAGCCCTTCACTAAGGGTTGGGCATGGTACAAGCCAAATGTTACATTTTTTCCTTTCTCTTGAACGCTGTTTCCTTCCTTATCAACCATAGTCCACATATATTATCTCAAAGAATTGAGAATAGAGAAAAATAACATTTATTTTGAATATAAAACCCACATTGGCCTATCTCTGAGTTCACTAGGGGGAGGATTTTGCTTACTTCCCTGGCTTCTACTATAGCTGGGAATTTCTATGCTGCCTTCCAGAGAACTAGGGATTATGAACTTTAATTAAAGACTCAGAAAATTTTCTCCCAAATCCCTGTACCTGCTTACACCACCACTGAGATAATCAAATCTGCCTTTAGTCCATCTCTAGCAGGGACAGGAAAACCTGATTTATTATTTTTTTGTAAGAACAAGAAGAAAGGTATGTGTCTGCCATTCTACCCAGTTGATGTGGGCTTGGTAGGAGTTGAGAGCACAACCTGACCACTCTAGCTGGCAGGGCTACCTCTCCAGGATTATGCCCTGATCCCATTTCCCTGAGGATTAATTAAGTAAATTGAGCATTTGTGTATGTATTGTTTACTTGGACCCTTCCTGTGAAGTTTGATTCAAGTCTTTCCCCCACTTTTCTATTGGGTTATCTGCCTCTTTCTCAATGGAAGAAATTCTTCACATATTCTGGAAACACTCCCTTTGTTGAATAGCTATTTGCAAATGTCTTGCTATTGTCTAGCCCCGTTTTCCACTTATGGTGTTATGGTGTTGGTGTTTGGTGAACAGAAGTTCTTCATGTTAATAGGATTTCAGAATAATATGATCAATAGCAATTAACATTTAATGTTAGTTTACCATGTTCTCATCAACCTTGCTCATTTAATTTTCACACTAATAAAATGTGAAATGGGAAAAATGAAGGTTAGAGAAGTTGAGAAACTTTTCCAAGTCAGGAAAGTGCAGAGGCAAGTTTCATATCCAGCCCTTTCTGCTCCAGAGCTGTGTTCTATGGTTTTTGCTGAACCACAGAAGGTTCTCGTGGCTATGCCAGGAACAATGTTCAGTTCTTGCACATCTTTTGATTGATTTGCATGATCTTTTTCAATTGAACTAGTCACCAATTTTAAAAAATTATTGATTTATGCTCCCATGTTTATTATTTCCTTCCTTCTGCTTGCTTTGGATTGAATTTACTCCTTCTCCTGTTACAGTATGAGTTTAGATTACTAATTCAAAATTCTCTTGTTTTTTAATATAAGTATTTAATGCTATAAATTTCCCTATAAGCCTGGATTCTGTGCCATCCCACAAATTTTGGTTTGTTGTATTTTCATTTTCACTCAGTCGAAAATATTTTTAAATTCACTTGATGGTTTCTTCTTTGATTCATGAGTTGTTTAGAAGGACAGTATTTAATTGCCAAATGTTTGGGAATTTTCCCAGATATCTTTCTGTTGTCAATTTTTAGTTTAATTTTGCTGTAGCCAGAGAGTAAAATATTTATTACTTCCATCATTTTAAACTTCTTAAATTTGTTAAATTTGTTTCATGGCTCAATATATGGTCTATCTTGGTCAAGTGTATTGAAAAGAATGTATTTTCTTCTGCTGCTCTGTGGAGTATTCTTGGTTGAGTTGGTTTGAAGTGCTTTCTATATCTTTATTGATTATATGTCTACTTGTTCCCTTAATTACTGAAAGTATTAATGTCTCTACAGATGTTCTCTGACTTAAAATGGTTTAACTTAATGATTTTTTGAGTTTATGATTGTGTGCAAAGATATTCTTTCAGTGAAACCATACTTCAAATTTTGAATTTTGGATCTTTCCTATGACTAGTGGCAGGGAGCAAATTTCCAATCAGCCATGCAATCATGGGGGCAAACAACTAATATTTTACAGTGTCCTGTGTTGTTGCTGATCTTTGATAGATTATGTATATTAAGTACTTTTTCAACTTATAAATTTTTTAACTTTGGATAAGTTTATTTGGTTATAACTCCATCACAAATCAAGTAGCAGCTGTAATTTGTTCTTGAAGATCTTATCCTTTTAGTTCTAGCAGTTTTTACTGAATGGTTTTGAAAATGCCCATACATACTTTAAGATTATTAGGCTATTAGGTCTTCTTGCTGAAGTATCCCCCTATGTCTCTGGTAATGTTCTTTGTCCTGAAGTCTACATCATCTCAGCTTTCTTTTGATTAGTCCTTTACTTATATTCTGAATTTGTCTTTATATTTAAAGTGGGATTCTTATTTTAACATGGAAATATTTTATTGGAAGAAAAAGTTTCCTGTAGAAAAGTTCTCTTCAAATTAGCATAAATTAAATGAAATGCCAATAAAAAATTCCACATTTTTTTGAAAAGTGGGTTTCTTGTGAAAATTATATGGTTGAGTTTTACTTTCTTTTCCAATCTCACAGCCTCTGCCTTTTAATTGGAGTATTTAGGTCTTTTACACTTAATATAATCATTAATGTATTTGAATTTTACATCTACTATTTTACTATTTGTTTTCCATTTACTCCATCTGTTCTTTGTCTCTTTTCTTCTTTTCCTCCTTCTTTTGAATTGATTCTGTTTTGTGGGTCTGTTTTATCTCCAATATTGGTCTACTAGTTATATGGTTATATGCAGTTTAAGATTATTTCAGTAGTTTTTTTAGGCTTTACAAAATACATCTTTTTTCCACTTTATTTTTTCATTTTCATTATATTCGATAGTAGAATCCATTTTGGTATAATTGTACAAGCATAGCAAAATACATCTTTAATGTGTCATATTCTACTTTCAATATTATATCACTTCACAAGAACCTGAAATGATATAATCCTCAGGAGAAAACAGGGGGAAAGCTAGTAAACATTGGAAATAGGAATGGTTTCTTGGATATGACATCAAAAGCACAGGTAACAAAAGGTATAAATAAATTTGATTATGGTACACTGAAAAGCTTCTACACAGCAAAGGAAACAATCAAGAGTGAAAGATAACATGAAGAAAGGGAGGACATATGGGTAAACCATACATGAGGTAAGGGATTTTGTCCAAAAATAGAACAGATTCCTACAAGTGATTAATAAAAAAACAACAAAAAATGTTCATAGCCTCATTGTTCACAATTGCCAAAATGTGGAAACAGCCCAAGTGTACATCCACAGATACATGAGTAAACAAAAGATGGTATATACATACACTGGAATACTATTCTGCCTTACAAAAGAAGGAAATCCTGCCATTAGTGGCAATTGGAGGACATTATGCTAAGTAAAATAAGCCAGGTACAAAAAGACAAATATTGCATTATCCTATGTCTGTGAGAAATTTTAAATTATCAAACTCATAGAACCAAATAGTGGATAATAGGGGCCACAAGGAGGGGGAAACAGAAAGATGTCAGACATAGGGTAAAAGTTTCATTATGTAAGGTATATAAGTTCCAGAGTTCTTTGTGCAACATAGAGCTTGTAGTTAACAATAGTGTATTGTGTAATTAAATTTATGCTAATAGGAAAAATATTATGTTAAGTGTTCTTAACACAGAATAAAAATAAAATTTTAAAAAAGGAGCAGAAACAGAAGGAAACTTGGAGGTGATGGGTACATTGATGGTCTGATTGTGCTGATGGTATCTTAGCATACTATGTAAGTTAAATATGTACAACTTTTTGATTGTGCTGATGGTATCTTAGCATACTATATAAGTTAAATATGTACAACTTTTTGTACACCAATCATACCTCAGTAAATAAGTTTCAAAAATAAACAAAAATCACCCATGATCTTACCATCCATTGAAACTGTAACCAATATTTTATTGAATTTCTTGCACTGGTTTCTGAGGAGTGTGTGTATGTTTGTATGCATAAGTATGCATGCCCAAATGCAGTTTGTGTGTTTTGTTTATATAAGTTGATTCCAAAAAGGTGTGTTTTTCTGTAGGTTGAAATGAAAAAAAAAAAAAGATAATATATTACTAATGTTTGGTAAAAATGCCAACTTTTATTGTGTGTGTGTGTGTGTGCATGTAAAATAACTTAATTTTACATTTGAATTTTCTTATTAGTGCATTATAGTTATGTATAATAGTGGGATTCATTTTCAATAATCATACATGCATGAAATATAATATGCATTTTGCAGTACTTCCTCTTTCCTTCCCCTTCTCTTGTTCTTCTTCCTCTACCCAACTGGTGTTCCTTCTATTTATCTATCATTTTTTACTTGGTGCTTTATAGATATGCATAAAGGTGGAATTCACTGTAGGATATTTATATATGCACATAGCATAATTTGGCTTATTTCATTCCACAGTTCCTCCCTTTCCCCATCAAAACAATAATATCAGGATTTTATTATTTTATTATGTGATTTCAACATACCTCTCCCACCAATAGATAGGTAATCCAAACATGAAATGAGTACGGTATATGTTTAGTGTGCCGTTAAGGCTGGGTTTCTTCTTGCAGCTATCTATTTCACATGAACAGCCAAGACAGGTGTCTATATGTGATTCCAATGGAATACAGTTAATTTCAGAAAAAACAGACCAGTTGTTGATTCTGAGCACCTCTGAGCAAGGTGCACCTTTTCCCATGTAACCTACATCCCTTTGTTTTTATCATAAGAACAAATGTGTATTTATACTGACCACTGTTAGACATAGAACAGATAGAAACAAGGGAAGTATATGATGTTCTTAATATGTGTTTCATTTTCTTTTCTTTCTTTCTTTTCTAGAAAATATTTTGGAGAAAAAATTGGGCTGTATTTTGCCTGGCTGGGGTTATATACGGCATTCCTCATCCCATCTTCTGTAATTGGGGTGATCGTCTTTCTTTATGGATGTGCAACTATCGAAGAAGATATTCCCAGGTAAGACAGTTTTAAAGAAAAAGGCTCAATTCCCACATGACAGTAGTTTGGAGTTTCTTACAGTTGCAAGTATATCTCGCACGCTTCCTTCAAACTCCTCACCCTCTGTCTTCCTTCTCTTGCTGCACATGTAACTTCCCTCCAGAAAGACTGGGGGGCAACAGATTCTGGGAATGGCTTCAGAGCCCTGCCGGGTGTGGTCCTCTTCCTTTCATAGTGGAGCTTTTCCCCAGTACCAGGGGCTGGGCAGGTGCATAATACTGGATAGGGGGGAAAATACCAGAGAAATGATTTTTTCCCTCTTCAAGACGTTTTTCTCTAGTTTCTCATAAGACCCAAGGTAGGGTGTGTAGAACAGCATCAGATAGAAATCACATGTCTGTGTGGTCGAACATTGTTGGAATAAAATGTTGTGCAGAAGAAGGATGCTCCAAAACTGAGGAAGGTCAGTGGATGGTTGAGGAGTCCGAAACTGCAGGAAGTGACAGGCCCCATGGCGGGGCTCTTGGAGAGCTGGGACAGACCAAAGGCTGCTCCTGCAGGAGAGAGACAGTCTACAAAGGAAACAAGCTCTTTGGGACTGACAGTGTTCCATATTAGCTGTGTCACGGTGCTGTTCACTCTCTGAGTCTTTGTTTCCTGGCTATAAAACGATGATAATAAAGGCTAAATCATGGTGTTGTGAAGATTAAAGGAGACAGTATCTGGCACGTAGCTGAGAATCAATAAATAATTACTAGATGAATCAAAATATATGGAAAAAGTACAAGAAACAAAAATGCTTAGTTAATATTTAGAGCTGTCATTGCAAACTGATGAATGGTTAGCATATTTTAATATTCTTTTGGTTGCAAAAGATGGAAATGCAACTTGAACTAGATTGAATAAAAGAGAATTTATTGTAAGAGTTTTTGGGTGACTCAAGGAACCCAGTGTAGGCACGTGGATGGCTAAAGGATGCTTGGGGTCCCCTATTTATGTCCTGTCTCTGGTTCTTTCTAGTATTTATTGGATTTGCCACAAATTTTCTCTATTTTATGTAAACATTGCTGCTAGTAGCTCACAAATATTATCAGAACTTTATACTCAATTGATCTCAAGTGAGAAAGTCCTATCGGCTCGGTCTGACTTAGGTAGAGATCCTGTACCAATCAATGGTGGCCCTGAGCACAATCAATCTGTAGCAACGTGGTGTTCTTTCAGTAGCCAGGTGGATGAGAAGGCTGGGAAGATGATGGGTGCCCACTATATTTAGGAGCTGTAGTGGGGGATACAGTGACAACCCTGAAGGAAGGACCCAGAACTGTATTTGTTGAGGAAAATGTATCCACCAGTGGGCAGGGTCCAGATGACTCTTCTTGCCACTCACACTCTATAGGCATGGCCTTGAAAATCAAAGTAGCGATGACATTACCAGTATGCAGAATGAAGTTAAGTAACGTGGTGTAAGAGACAAGAGCTTTTATATTTTTGTGTATAAAACTCTAGTGTCATCTGTCAAGTGTTCTTGATTGGGAGTTCTGGGACCTTTGTGACAAGAGTTTGATTATTAGGATTCTAATTGGTTTTAGGGCTACCTTCCCCAGCCCATCTAGCATGAAGGAAGAAATAATACTCAAATACCTATCTTTTGCCAGGCATAGTGCTATGTGGTTTTTATATACTAGTGTCTTTATTCCTGTAAGAGATCAGTGTTGTAAAATCTATATGTTAAGTAGTATTATTTCCACTTAGAGATGGAGAAACTCATGCCAAGTGCGATCACCTAAATTGTCCAAGTTCAACTGCTAATAATTTTCAGGTGAACTGTTTTGCTTCCTGTTTCAAAGTCTTTGCCTTTTCCAACAAACAGTGAAGTCTTCAGAAGGCTCAAGCCCTCCCTGGCTGCCCAGTAGCTTCACTGGGGGCTTGCCTGGGTATGCTCTCAGAAAACATGGCTCTTGTTTTCCTTCCCTAGTTGTGATTCCTAGATGTCTGACCTCAGGTTGATCAAAACAAGAAAACCCCATAGTGTGCACAGGGAGGGAAAGCAGTGTGGTGGGTGGAGTGCCTGTGTGCTGGGTCACATCAGGACGTAGAACTTGTGCCCTGGATCCCCATATGGGAATACATGTGGCAGCAACCATTGCAGCTGGAAATGGCCATGGCCTGCACATGCTACAAAGTTTTGTGTCTAGCTGGAGGCATGCACACCGTGCATTCACACACACTCACATGTGTGCAGGGATACACACATGTAAAACACAGTTGTTATCCTTGCTGATGTGTTGTGGCCCTCAGAGCATGTCATACCTAGTCTACCACCTATGAAGAGCAAGCCACAGGTAGGTTGTGGAATCAATGTAATGGGTTATTTTTTAAATGAACTATGATGAAGTAGGATAGTATTACATTAGTATTCATTCCAAGCAGGAAGGACAAATGTTCAATGAGATATATTTCAGCTATGTAAGTGTGTTTGTCAGGTTAAAATGTGAATGTATTTGCATACTGGAGTCTCATGTTTTTTAAACTGTAAATAACAGTAAAGAAAGTTTGAAATTGACAAATATAAAGTTTAAATTTTGGTTGTTGGTCTTCAGAATCAGGATAGAGTGTGGTAAATTGGGAAGATGTAAATAATAGAAATAATAAGCATTTTATATGTAAATGTCTTTTTTAAAAAAAGAACTGGTCTTTAAACGTAAGCACTAAACCCCAATATTGAGTCTAAATAAATTCATACTTGTTATGGGTCTGTGTCTATCAGCCCAATAACTCCTAAGTGTGATTAAATACTTGTGCTATTTTGGGATTGTTTTAGAGATTATGTAAAACATTAAATGACACCCTTTATTCCCCAATAACTTTGATATGAGAGATAGATTCATAAATTTGTAAGGAATAATTCCATGTGTGTGTGACGTGTCTATAGAACTTTACTTACCACGGGACTGGTTTCATTTGTTAAGCATGTACTTACGTGGACAGGGAAGATTGGAACATTTTTTGGAACAGCTGATTAATCCAAACCATATTGGAAAAAAAGGTTGTTACTTTAGGCCTGAGACCTTAATAGCAGATGTTTTGTCTGAATTTCCTGAATAATTGCCTCTTTGTACCTCCCTACTTTGTGCTAGCAAGTCCTGCCTTACCCAACTTGTGAGCAATGATTCACTCTTAAGGACCCCAGTTGCTTTAGGGTCTTGGTTCAACTGATTGTCAGGTCATTTATCAACCTCCCTATGCTTTCTAAAGAAAACGATGGGTTGAAGAAATACAACATTAGATTTATAGCCACCATTACTTCTCACTGGAGATCTGAATATTTTATACTGCTAGTGAGTAACTCAGACATGATTTCAATTCTAGGTGGACTTCCTCATCCTTCAGCTTGTCCAGAGGCAGCCTCTTTCAGGGGACACAAAGTAATTGTAATATCATTTTGAGACAGAATATCTCCAGAATTTTGTTAAAATTGCTTGTATCAAAAATACATAGAAAGCATTCTGACTTCAAATTTAGATGATTAGAGAATAATCCATGCTGTGGTGGCTGCCACTTTGTACAAGTGATTGATAGGTGCCTGCACTCTAATTTAAAAAGCCAATAATTTATACAGCACTTGCATTTCAAAGTGTTTTGCACCAAGTTGTTTGCTAATACTTTTTTCATTCCTGACCTTTTCACATTGACTAGATTTAACTAAGATTAGTTTAGCTAGGATTATCTGTCTTCCCAGTCTGTGCTTAAAAAACTGTGCACAAAGTGAAGTCCCTAACATACGTACTGGAAGGGCAGCACTGAGACATGACTTGAAAGCAAAACTTTTTACAAGAACTTATACAGAGAACCTATTTTCTTTGTAAATCCGTTTTCGAAGAGTACACTCTCTTCTTTGAAAGTAACAATTCCTTCTCATCCACCTTGTGAACATTTGCCTGACTCAGAAGACTAAAATAAACCTTGTTCTCTACTTGCCAATAGGAATGTGCCCAGGTGAAACTAGCACAGCTGAACTTATTACTAAAATATTACCATTTAATTTTTTCAATGTGAATGAGTCATTTTTATTGACACTTGCCAGTGTGGGGCTTAGCAGCAAGTCAGTGGAGGAACTCGGATTTATCCTCAGAGACCTGGAGTTTCCATTCTCTCACACAGAAGGCCTTTCCCTGCTGGGGACTTAATAGCTCATTAAAAACAGAAGCCTAGAAGCTGGAACTTGACAGAAAGTGACAGCTCTCAGTAAATCTCCCACTCTTCAACGTCTTAATGAAGGGGGAAATAGACACAGTGTTCCTCAACTTCACAGGTTTCATGGAAGCCCTTCTTTGAACACAGGACACCAGATCCCCCATGGGGGCAGTGAACTCCCCCTCAGCTGTCATTCTCTGCAGCGCCCTCTGCTGCCTCTTCCTATAGGAGACAGCTATGATTTTCAGTCCAGGACGCCCTGCCTCCCCATCACTGTGGTTCCAGCCACTCTGTGGGAACAGCCTGTGTCTCATTTTCATGAAATCTTGAGTACTCCACCCTTTGCCCCCAAACCTTGAACAATGAGCTTAACAATCCACCTATTACACACTGAAGGGATAAGTTCATTCATTTTCCTGCCCTGTTATGTTGTGAAGGGATATTGAGGAAGCCTGTCAGTGCTGGGGATTCTTTGAGTCTTATTTGTAAGCATTTATAGGAGCCTAAATTTGTTAGATCCACCTAATCACCTAATGAATGAATGGAATTTCTAATATGCTCATTCACCCACTAAGTGGAAGCATCCTTGGAATAGGTTAGAATATGGGCACTTGATATTATCTGGCTCATGCTTCTTTCTCCAAGTATCAGAGAAGCTAGACTTTGGAAGAATTTTTCTTACGCTTTCATTCTCCCTAATCCTATTTCATGGTAATGATGATTCTTATTAGATTGAGGTTATTAATCTTTATTCTACAAATGGCCATTCAGTGAATGTTCTAGAAAAGGGCTTCCAACCCAGCTTTATTACATTCTTTCTCCCATGGATATTTTTTAAAGCTTGTGCTGGTCCAACCATACATTCATGTTCGTTTCTATTTGTGACCCATACCATACATCTGTGAGTCATCCAGTAGGGTTTAAGAAGAAAGCACATATTTGAAGAATGGATGATGAAATTCAGCTTCAGACAGGTGATTAATTCACAGTTGTTGATGCTTGCTACCAGCCTCACAGACTCAACACATTTTGAATAGACTTCCTAGGGCATCATTCAACCCACAGTATCTCTGACATGTGGTCACTAACTTTCTGGGGCACATCTAGTGACTGGGAGTTCCATACCTTAGAAGAAGGATCATTTGTCCTTTTTTTTTTTTTGACAAAATATGAGTAACACTCTCAAGATGAAGAATTCAATACTAACTTTTTAAATATTCCTTACTTATGGATTTGATAAACTCAACCATAGATTTGGTTGCTCATTTGGGGCTCATTTGAGGGTGATTTGCCTACAATTGGGCCCTTCTTGAGCTCCATCTGACCCAGCATCTGTCCATGGCAGCAAAGAGATGTGTGACCAGCAGAATGCCTTTACCATGTGTCCTCTGTGTGACAAGTCCTGTGACTACTGGAACCTCAGCTCAGCCTGTGGGACCGCAAAGGCCAGCCACCTGTTTGACAACCCTGCCACTGTCGTCTTCTCCATCTTCATGGCTCTGTGGGGTAAGTTGGTCTTCGTGGGGCTTACGTGGGGACTACCTTTAGAGCTACCAAGCTCAAATTCATAGCCTTCAGTTTGCTTTCTTTAGTATATTTTCTTCATAACTCAAGAAGTATTTTAAGGACCATGCCTTTCTCTTCTTTACTCATAAACAGAAAATAAGAGTGTCCTTCATGACCTTACCTGTTTTCTCTTAGATAAAGTAATGTTAACCCTATACTGGCCTCATGTATGATTTCATGATTTGAAAACCCCTACCATACCCGTGGGATGCTCTAGGCACATTTCCTTAGTTGTGTAAAATCATAGATATTGTGCCGTTTAAAGCTCAAAGTAGTGGCATGACCCCCATGGTCAGAGAGTCAGCTGGTGGTAAAAGTGGGCTAAAATCTGACCTTCTAACCCCAGGTTCCATGCTACCATGAGTGTAGTTTGTAGATATTTTATTTAGTAGCAGAGTGGTGTTTTCTGTATTTCCACCAGAGTGTTTTGAGAAGGAAAGAAAAAAGTGTCTTCACTTCCCTCCTTCTCTTTCCCCCCAAGAGTATCATGGTAGCAAACTTGCTCTGAGCCATACTTATCACATCATGAAAACACACACACACACACACACACACACACACACACACACTCACTCTCTCACTCACTCCTAGTCTTAAAAACTAACCTGGAACAACCACCCATGGTAACTGAATGTTTCTGAAACGACACACCCATGTGTGTTTTCAGAAGGACGAAGTCAACATGTCTCAGTCCATTTGAGTAGCCACCTGCTCTTTGCTCATCACTGAATGTGCAGGCTCTTAGTGTTCCCACTGGATCACAGACCAGCAGGACCACAGTCTTGCTTTAGAAACTGCTTGATTTATTGCTGCCTCTGCGGGGCCTGGAGGACATGCCAAGATGGAGCCCTGAGTCACACATCCCTAAAAGTGTGAGAAGGAGGAGAGGGAGAGGTCTGTTCTCAGTAGTGCTGGGAGAACAGGAACACAAACTTTCTCCATTCCCTATGGGACCTGTACTTGGGTGGAGACAGAACGTAGCTGGAAAAAATCCCGTATGGCTAACCCACCACAGAATACTTCCAGGGGGCACGCTAGTTTCCAGGAAGAACAACAGCTTCCCAAGACCACATGGGCAGTCAAAAGTTGAAGCAGTAAATAGCAGGAAATGAAGTCCATGGCCATATAGCTCTGGAATTGTCTACATGAAGGGTCAGGAGAGCTAAGAGAAGGTGGGCTTGTTGCCTCGAGGGTCATGGGCAGCTCTGTGTCTCTTCATCAAGCAGCGCATCTTGTAATTGCCCGGAGATCCACTTGAACTGATTCGGAACCTGGAATACACATTAGTTTTCTGATATATTACAACCCTAATTCCTAATAATTCATCCTGTGAATACTGTCACCACTGAGTAGCTAAAACATAATGACTCTGGGTCCGTGATCCCTCAAGAACTTTCCTGGGACACATAATATCTGGTAGAGAATTGTGGTTTTCACTTGTACTTTGTGGTTTCAAGCCCCAACAAGTGCCTTTTGTCTTTCCTCAAAAGCTATGATGAACATACACCCCCACCCCTTCTAAGATCCTTAATCATTTACCACCTCCACCCTTGTAAAATACAAAGAGGGTGAGACTGTGCCCAAGCTTCCTGGTTTTGGAGAAGCTTTATGTGATTATGTATTTGGTTACAGCAGCAAAGAGCCCTAGGCATGATTGCCCACAAATTACAATTAAAAATTATACCAATGCCTCTCATTACCATGATTATTTTGATTATTGGTGTTGTGTTGGGTGGGCCTGGGCCAGGGCCCAGGCCTGCCAGGAATAGACTGGGAGGAGATGGTTCTGTGTGGAGAGAGACTTGGGCTCTCTTGGTAGCTGTGAGAATGAGATTTTTGGGAACTTGGAGTCTTGAGGCTACTAGTCAGTCTGCAGGAAACTTCAGGCCCAACTCTGCTGCAGTCTGGCTTTAAACTCCAAGAAACTTTAGGATAGTGAAACCCTATTGAAGAGGAAGTAAAGAGATAGGGTTTCTGAAATCTTTTCTGAAAAGAGGTGAAGGTCTCTAATTTAAGACCAGGCTGCCCTCAATGTCTGTTCCAGTTTTGCTCCTCATCAGCTCTGGATTCTGTAACAAGTACATGTGGACCTTTCCCTGTGTCACTAAAGCCAGTGCTCTGGACCTAACTCTGTGTCTTAAAATTGATACTCTTAACCAAGGTGCCATGTTACCTTGGGCAAGATACTCTTCAAGCATCACTTCTGTAAAAGGTGTGAAACAATGCCTACTCTGTTGTGCTTTTATGCCAGGTGAATGAGGTATATGCATAGCAGCTAGCATAGTTCCCGGCATAGAACATGCACCCAGGAGCTGTGAGCTGCTCTTTGTGGCATGATGGCCTTCCCTTGCCATAATGATTCCTCTTCCCATCACTGCTTCGCTCTTCTCATCTGTTCCCACAGTCTGACTTCCTGTTCTCATGGAGACCTTACTTGGTCAGCACTTTGAGCCCTGCTGTATGCACACTCTCCTCAGCACCATAAAAAGCAAAGACTTTCTCCTGTTCTCAGAGTGTCTGTAGGCCAAAATCTGTGTCAAGAGGTCAGGTGGCACTCATGAAAAATGCTTCAAACCCGAGGGAGAAAACCATATACATTAGTACATCATAATGTAGTTGCAAGTAAATAAATATAGCTTTAAGTAATTGTAGGTCAATTAGTACACAGGTGCTTGCCATTCCCAGTTCTGTGCTATGCCCAAGTTAAAGAAAGGCAACTATGAGCCCAGGAAGAGTTGATGGCCCTGATAGAGCATGGCAGACCTGAAATAGCAGAAAGCAGCAAAGCCCAGCATGCTGTGAGGGCCACCTGGGCATAGAGCTAGAGATGTGACACTCCCCAAGGCTGACCCTGAGGGGGGGCATAGAGCTAGAGGGTCAGCCTTGGGGAGTGTCACATCCCTTCCCTTTCCAAGGTACCATGACCAAAAGGACAGCATGAGTGTGGAGGAAGAGGGAAATTGGACTGGCTGGGGATGGGAGGAGGCAGGAAACCTGAGGAAAGGGGACAGTCTGCACAAGCTGAAGATGCAGAGAGCTGAGGAGCTCAGCAGCAATGCGGGTGTGAGGTATATGTTGATAAATAGTGAGAGATTTCCATAGAGGAGTGGGTCAGACGTTTATGGTCCTGACATCCAGAGAGAACGTAGACCATAAGGAGCCACTGAAAGTTTATGTAAGGGTGTGTTGGCATTCTTCCTCTGCCCACCCTTTTTCATTGCCCAAATCCCATTGCTGGCTAAAACCCAACTCATGCCTCCTCTGACAGCTAGCATTCCTCTTTTGCATACCCATAGTTTTCTGTCTGTGTCATTCTTAAGTCTCCATAATTTTATGCCTTGTATTATAGTTGTTTACAGTCTATCTTTGTAGATTGCAAACAACTTAGAAGCAAAATCTGCATCAGATTCACCTAATCTCCCACACAATGGTGTCTAGAATGGTGTTTTGTACATTGGAGATAGCTTCATTGCGGATATTGTTTTTTGCAGGATTAGACTTGCTTAAAACACAAGAGATTTATTGTAAGAAAGCAAGAGTCAAATTCAAGGATGTAGCAAATGAAATATAGCAAGGCTTCCTGGGAACTGGAGCTGGGGAAGCTTTCAGAAAGTAGAGCCTTCCTCTTTTTTTTCAGGTGCTACCTGGTTCATCTCATCTCTGCTTCTCTTTTTGTCTCTTCTTTTCAATTTTCTAAAGACAGAATCTGACCGATCCATCAGCAGGACCTAGATCAGGTGTTCAACCCTGGTAGGACAAGCTGTGGCTGTAAGGTTATAGTGGTGGGGGTGGCAACCTTTGCCTAGAGCATGTTGGACTTGCCTTTGGGGAAGCCATGGGCAAACTGACAGATGGGTAGGGATTTATTCTACAAATATTTTCTGAACAAATGGAAGAAAATGCTCTTTATGAGTGAATGCTGTTTATGGAGATTATTCTACATGGGTTGAGTCCAGAGTTGAGTCTCCAGACTCTGGAGACTGACTCCAGGTAGAACTATTAAGAGGCTGTCATGTCATCTCAGAATGAGATGATTAGGGTCAATAGAAAAAAAGGTGATGCTGGAGGCAGAAAGAAAGAGATGGGGGAAAGAGATGTTGACAAAGGTACAGGAAGAATGCATGCATAGGCAAGATGGGTCTGGTCAAAAAGGCTATGAATCCCTCCATTTTTATTTTCTTCAATCTTCCATCTTTCCTTCATTTTGTGGGATCAAATCTAACCCTTTTTACATAACTTAGAAGTAAAGAAAGGGGCGGTATGAGTGTGTCCCTTTAATATAGCCATGCACTGCATAATGATGTTTTGGTCAACAAAGGACCATGTATGCAATGGTGGGCCCATAAGATTTTATCGCTAGTCACACCATAACTGTCTGTGTACCTACACCCTATGATGTTCACACAGTGACATAAGTGTCTACTGCATACTTCTCAGAATGTTTCCCCTCCTGAGTGACTCTTGACTGTATCTACAGGTGATCAAGGGTGTGGAATATTTTAAGAAGCTCAGTTAGAAGTGTGAGACAGGGGCTAAGATTTAAAGAGAATTTATAAATGTGAAATCTATATAAAATATCCCCCACCTCCCCTGGCAAAAGTGAAAAGGCTACCCAGAATCCACTCTTGAAAAATAATTGAATTTTTTTCCTTCTTTTTAAGCTACCATGTTCCTGGAAAACTGGAAGAGACTACAGATGCGACTAGGCTATTTCTGGGACCTGACTGGTATAGAAGAGGAAGAAGTGAGTTCCTTTGTATACTTCTCTGGGCCCTTGCTTTGCTTTGACCCTGGAAATAGACTATCTTCTGTAAGATAGCCAGGGATGTTTGCTGTCTCATCAGCCAGCCCCTAGCTGGGTCTCACAGTAGCTGCTTTTGTAGTGGCTCCATGGACTAGAGCTTGTTTGATATGCATTGAATCTGAAGGTTCAAATGTACCTTCTTCCTTTGAGCTGGGAGACATTGGGCTAATGGGTAGTCATATATACCAGGACCCTATTCTGGGGAAAGAGATGGCATTAGATGCAAGAGGCAAGGGGCAGCCTCGAGAGCATGAAGCCAGAGAATAGGAATCTCTCCTATGTGGCCCAGAGCAGGAGTGTGTCCGAATGCCTCTGGGGGCCTACTGAGGGCCACTGGAGAGGCATGGGTGCCAGACGCGGATCACCATTGATACCTGAGGAAGAAGAAAGACCTCTAAACTACTATGGTATGAGATAGAATGCTGTGTGTGAAACCAAAAGGTGAGCTGAGGGTAAAGGATAGATTCTTCTAGAATTTAGTCTTCTGGGAAGATGATTTTTTAAAATTTTTTTATTGGTTCATTTGAGTTATACTAATTGTGGGGTTCCTTTTGACATATCCACACATGCATGGAATATAATTTGCTCCATGGATTTCAATTCTCCTTTCTCTCTCCTCTTCCCTCACTCTGTTCCCCTTCTGTCACTCCCACCTCTCCTCCCTCCCTTTCTTTCTTTCTTTCTTTCTTTCTTTCTTTCTTTCTTTCTTTCTTTCTTTCTTTCTTTCTTTCTTTCTTTCATTTTAATTGGTGCTTCATAGATACACAGGAAGGTGGAATTCACTGTGGTATATTCATATATGTATGTAGCATAATTTGGTGACTTTCATTCTGCAGTTCCTCCCTTTTCCAGTCCTTCCTGCCTCCCCCTCAATCCCCTTCTTCCATTCCACTGATCTTCTATTTTTATAGATTCCCCTCAGTCACCTTGCTTCTTCCCCCCTTATTTTGTTTCAAGTTTTCGCATATGAGAGAAAACATTTGATCCTTTACTTTCTGAGTCTGACTTATTTCACTTAGCATGATGTTCTTCAGTTCCATCCATTTTCCAGCAAATGTCGTCATTTCATTCTTCTTTATGACTGAGTAAAAATCCATTGTGTATGTATACACACCACAGTTTCTTTATACATTCATCTGGTGACAGGCATGTGTGCTGGTTCCATAATTTGGCTGTTGTGAAATTGCATACTATAAATATTGATATGCCTGTATCATGATAGTCTGCTGATTTTATTTCTTTTGGAAGAGGTAACTTGAAGAACATCAACAAATCAGCCTTTACTCACAGCTCTTTTGAGAGCTAGTGCCCTTGTCTTGATGCTGGTGAGGAGATGATGGATAGTGTATCATGGTTGCTCATAGTTATTATTCACCATGATCTTCCTTCCCCAGACAGCAACCTCACTTAGCCTTTTATCCCCTCTTCTTTTAATTCCAAGCTCGGCTAACTCCCTCTGTGTTGACCATTATAACTTTCAAGAGCTACTGATATTAGATGCCACTGTGAGCTGAAGAACAAATGTGAATATGGAGTGGAACTTCTGACCCTGTGGATATTATGGATGAAGTACTGGGAACTGTATCTAGAAGGACTAGGAAGCACTTTCAGTTGTCTGAGTCCTCACTTGCAAAGGCTGGCTATAAGTCATAGGTGGCTGCATGTAGAGCAAGTCTTCTCCTCACTAACTGAGGTGCTCTGCCTTGAACTGGGGACCACTGGCTCTGTGGTACTGATATTTTGTGAGCAAGCAAGTGAAATCCCTAATTTAGTTTTGTTTTCAAGCCTGTGTGTTCCCCAGTCTAGTGTAGCATCATTTCTTCTCTTCAATGCTCTAATTAGTCAACTTGCCTTTGAACAGATGAGTCGAGAACTAATAGGGCCTGCAGGGCAATTGTGTGGAATGAAATCTGCAATAATGTAGATTTCCCCCATTTATAATTGGTTTTCAATTGATTGAACCCCATCCTACCAATCCTATGTGTTAAGCATAGACCCTGAGATCAATACCATTATGGATTCTGTGAAAAATAAAAAGAATGTGCATATGGATAGTGCCTTTATAGAGAATTAAAATTAGGAATATAAGCAATAAAATAATAAAACAATCACATTTCTTAGAGATAAATGCCTGAACTGGTGCTTCCAATAGGAAGAGTCATAGAAATTAGTATGATTATGGCTGATCTAGTGGGGACATAATTGCCCTATGTGTCCCATTTTTTTCAGCTAGAATATGTCAAGATATTCAAAGAGGGTGGGTGGGGAGGGAGAGGGAGGGAATGTGGTTTGTTGTAGGGAGGTAGGCAAGGACAAAGTATTACTCTCCGAATGTCAGGGAGTTGGATGTCTCCAAAAAAAAAAAAAAAAAAGAGAAGAAATATCCTGGGATCCAAGTCTGTGTGGGCTAGAGATAAGCTCAGCGTGTCTGCTAAGTAGAGCTGAAGAAGCCAGAATGTCTCCCTGTTAAAGAGGAAGAGTAAACATACTTGCACAAAGAAAAGCATCAGTTATGACTCAATGTCCTGAATTCTCTGTAATAAGCTCCTAGCAGGAGTGGAGTTATAATTCATTTTTTTCCTATAGTCAGATTTCCTGTTTTTGTGTTTAACTCAATGATCCATAATAAGTTCAGATATGTGACTGAGGAACTCTTAGGTAGGCTGAGAGGGGCCTGGCAACAATTGGGTTTATTAGTGACTAAGGAAATGTTCCTGATGAAATTTCTGTGTGAGGTTCCTACAAGACTGGTTGGTTCTGTAGCATGGTTGGTATAGCCCACAAGTGGACAGCACAGGGTCAGCATGAGAGAGGAATGGAGGTCAATTTTGTCTTTTCCATTTATCATTTCTATTTTGGACTATATGAAGTGCATCTTAAAATTCATTTCAATTTTGAGCATATCAGTTAAGTACCTGCTGTGTACCAGGTTTTGGGATGGGATATGTAGCTACCTCAGGCACAGTCTCTGATCTCCAAAGGGTTACATCCAAAGGGTTATCTGGTCTATAAATATTTAGAATAGAATGGAAAATATGTGGGAGAAGTTCCTTCTGGATAATGTAGGAAAAGAAGAAATGCTTTAAAAAAACACAGGGTTTTGAAGACTGGTTGAATTTTAATGGACAACAAAGAGACACCCACGAGGAGACAACAGCAGGCAGGAGCCTGGGAAAACTAGGGGTATAGATCCGAAACAGCAAGATCACTAGAGAAGTCCCACTGACTGCAGAAGACAGGGATTGGGATGCAGTAAGGAACAAAGGAATACGGATGTGTTTTGACCAGGCTGGTGGCCAAGTCAAGGTGGGCATTGATTTCTTATTGTCTCCTGTAGGCCATGGGAAGGGATGAAGGGCAGGCTAGGAAAGGTATGTGTGACTTACACCTGAGTCCTAGGACTTTCATGAAACATTGTATGTCAAGTACACACATCCAAATGTGGGACAAAAGAGAGGCAGATAACATTGGGTGTTGGGGAGAGGGATGCAGGTGTCTTGGAAAGCCATGGTTCAAAGCTTTTTCCATTTTAATCAGGCACCTTTTTCCAGTATCAGGAATACTCCTAAGCCTAGCTCTCTGGAACTTGGAGGTGTTATTCTTCCCTGTGGAACAATATTCACTAGCACTTCCCTACTCTCAGGGAAGAGCAGAGTGCTAACACACACATAGACCAAGGCCCATTCTTCATCCTCTGTCCTTTTCCCATGGGCTGTCCCCAGCGTATAGCACTCCCATCCTCCACCAGAGAAGTGGAGCAGTCACATTGGCTCAAGTCCAACTGGTAACCCTGGATGCAGACAGAAGATTGAGATTGCTTTCTTATGAAAGAAAGAAAGAGGAGGGAAGGAGGTCACAGCCAGACCCCAGAGCCCACCTGCTGGACCAGTGCAGCCATGTAGGGGTGTTTTGGTAGAGACCACCAAGAGACTTGTGGAAGGACTCCTTGGACCCTGGATAACCTTGTTGCAGGGAGGCCTCTCATGCCTCTAGAGGATGTCCTGCCCATCCCCCTCTGTCCCACCCCTCACCTATCTATCATGTGGAGCTGAGATATCTTTGGTGGCTTCCCATTGCCTGCCTATCTGATTAGAGCTCATGTCATCTTCCTTGCCGAGATCTTCCAGCCACACAGGCCTCTATACTGTCCTGAGCTCATTCCAGCTGTTCCTGCTACATAGGATGCATTTCCCCGAAGCATCCACATGGCCTTTTCTCCCCAGTCTGCTTCTTTCTTCTGTTCTTATCCTCTTATCCCTGTCAGCTAGCTTCTCATTTCTGGCACAGCTTACTTCCTGTTTCCTCTACTTGAAGATAAGCTGTATGGAAGGAGGGGCCTGGTCCACAGGGCCAATGCAGTAGTGTTGTCAGTGCCTAGAAAAGAACTCAGAGTGTAGTAGGTGCTTAACAACTCCTTTTTGAGGACATTTGTTGAAGAATCTCTAGATTTACCTCTTTAGATCAACCCAGGGTAGTCCTAAGATGGCCTGGGTTCTTCCTCCAGTTGGAAATTGTTCCGAATCTTGGTGGGAAGGATTATGTATTTGTGATAATTTGAAATCAGATTGCCCATCCAGGGAGATTGTGTTTAGGGACTGTCAGGTCAATCTGCCTATGGCTGGATGTGTCGAAGCAGTCCTTATATGAATTTTTGAGGGATTCTAAAACCTCACAAGAGCTGCTTGGCAGCAAGTAGGGAGATCCTTGCCTGATCTTCCTCAGCAGAATGAAGGGCACTTTGACTCTGCTTTGAGTTTCAGACTCTTGTCCACGGGCCGAAAAGCTAAACTTGTTCTAACAAGATCGGAGGGATCTGAACTGGTCCCCAGCATGCGGTGAGGTGGGCCACAGCTACAACTAAAAGGGATACCAGGAAGTTCTGTGTGGTATCACAGCATGTCTTGGAAAACCAGAGACAGGTGGGAAAGCATCCTCTCAGTCAATCAAGAGTGTTTTTTTCAGCCCCTTTGCAGGTTTATAATCCATATTGTGACACTCACCAGAAATTTCAGTTATAATCTTCCATTGGAATAATGTAGGAAAAAAGCAACCAAATTTTAGGGCCCATGGAGAAGAACTTCAGACCCCATTTCTCTAAGTATTCTCATAGGACATTAATTGTCACAGGCAAAGGCTGTTCTGTGGGAAATGGTAAACTTAAGAAAATTCAGTTAGTATCTTTACAGTAGTACTTAGAGCTTTTAATTTGCTCATTGTGACCCTTGGGAAGGTGATACATTGAACAGTGTTTTCCCATCTTTTGGACCCTAGAATCACTTTTTAGCTAAAACTCTCTTGGAACACACCTTGGAAAATGCTGTGTGGGAGAATGGATGAAGGTGAGAGACTCAAGTGGGCTTCACCAGCCTTTCGAGATTTCTGTGTTTTCTGCGTAGTGCCAGTTTGTGAGGAACACAGAATGATACAGAGCAGGTAGCCAACCCTTATGTTAGGATAATAAGATGCTTGCAAGCCCAACAGCTAGGAGATAAGAGAAAGATGTGTAATCAAGAGCTACAGTGGGTGAATAAGCTGTAAAACTCTAGGAATTTGGAGAGGGAGGAGACCCTGGGCGGCCTGTAGGTATGTTGCGATAATTAGAGAAGGACTCCTGGAAGGCGTGGGGCTGACAACCCTGGAAGAGTGGCTGAAATGGAGGACCCTCTCAAGCCTGTGAACAGCATCACCTGCTGTCTTGTCATGCTGTTAGTCACATGGTTTCTCCGACGTCATAGCTTGCCTTGGGAAAGCCAGAGACAGGTCAGAGAATCCTATGGCTTCGGGAATCTTTGACATGTGGGCAGTGATAAGGAAATGTGTATTCTCTGAATAGCCGAGTCCACTGAGAGCCAGCTCCTGAATCCCTCGGAGTAAATGATGCAGGAACATGAGGTCCTCATACCTCTTGATATTTGTCCTGGAACTCAGAGCTGCAGGGAAGGCCTGCCAGTGAGGCCAGGTGTACACTGTTAAATTCCCTTTGAAGTGAGTCATGCATCTTCCTGCCCCAGCATCTGCATTGATTTGATTTGACCATGGTCCTCTTGATTAGTTAGGTGCTCTTTCGCATGCCTGGTGACTCACTATTCAGGTTTGTATGGCTGAATGGCCCAGTGGTGTCTCTTGAGCATTGGTGTACTTGCCAATGGGTTACTCACCTATACTTTGCAGGAAACAGGTTCAGGCAAGTGAGTTTTAAGATTCCCTGTGGTCACTGTTGACTTTGATGTTTATTGGTCGCCATTTTAGCTTACAGAATAATGGGGCAGGGAAGAAGTGTTGTTGTTGCCCTAACTCCCAGCTGTGGGGGCACATCTGTTTCTCCAGCTGGGATTTGGCTCCTTGAAAGTGAGAGTTTGAGGTCTGAGGACAGCTGGTGGGATGACCAGGTGTATGCCTCCGCCTTTGTCAACTGCTCTGCAAAGCTCAGGGCTTCTCTTTGTGTCAGCTGCCTAGTTACCATTTTCTCTCTCCTTTCTCAACACTGGTGCCATTCCCAGGAACGTGCTCAGGTTTGGTTTTCAGTGTGACACAAGTGTCGTGTGTCCCTCTCACATTGTGTCCTCCACATTGTGTTCTTGGTCTAGACTCCTTGTGATTGTGTGTGGTGTGGTAGTTCATGTACAATAGCATCCAATCCTAAACCCTGACTTTGATGTACTCCATGTGTCTGGTTCTAACCCGCAGGCCAAGATCATCATTCTTCCTGTTTACTAACTGCTCTCTGACTCCTTGGTTTAGGAACACTCCCGGCCTGAGTATGAAACCAAAGTTCGAGAGAAAATGCTAAAGGAGAGTGACAAGTCGGTCGTGCAGAAATTGGAAACAAATATGGCTGAGAATGCTGATGAGGTAAGATGCTGGGCTCATTGATCATTGTCCTCTTCATTTGTTCCGATCCTGTTGTCATGGTGTCTGGACCATCTTAGTGCAGGGAGACTGAGCTGTGAGAGGGAGTTGATTTAGGACAGGAGGAGTGAGACCCTGGCATCTCCCCTCGTCCTGCAGTAGGAACTCTTGGGTAGAAGGCTGTCTATGACTGGATCAGTCTCTATCCTGGTGGTTCTTACTGTCTGGTCAATACCCACTGCATAACTAGCTCTGGGGTCACCAGGGTGCATGGGATGTTGAGGAAAGGACCTCTTCTGGAGAACAGACAGGGAGGGCAGGTGGGAGAAGAAAGAATGTCTCCAGCCTGGTTCCTCTGGGTACCATCGCCTGAGCATTGAATAATGGTAACCACCACCTTACCAAGCCCTACAACAGCAGCTCGCCCTTACTGAATGCAGACTGTATGCTAGGCACTACTCTAAGGGTATTATATTATCTTGTTTATCTTCACAATAACTCTATGAAGCTTATATGATTGTTATGTAAATGAAAACTCAGGAAAGAAGTTATGTCTACAGATTAAGTCATTTTCCAGAGGTCACACAGCCAGTATAAGGTTTTAACCAGGGTCTGGGCACCTAACCAGTAGTCACATGGTGTTCCTTACATTTCATTTTTCTGGGTGGGCCTTCAAAAGTAAGAATGTGATAGTGAGCATGTTTTCTGAGTCACATTTCCGAGCTTCGGAACTTGCTGTGATCTATAAATACTCTTGGTGTGCAAGTGTGTGTGGGGAACACTCTTTGGTAGTACCTGTCTCCGAGTGCTACCCTCCTTTGAAATCAAAAGAGTATGTGTGTGTTTGTTTTTCTTAAATTCAATTTCTGAAAAAAGTCAACATGAAAAAAAACCTGTTTTCTTTTTTTTTTTTTTTTCTTATTTTTGGTACTGGGGATTGAATTCAGGGGCACTCGCCCACTGAGCCACATCCCCAGCCCTATTTTGTATTTTATTTAGAGACAGGGTCTCACTGAGTTGCTTAGCACCTCGCTTTTGCTGAAGCTGCCTTTGAAATCTCAATCCTCCTGCCTCAGCCTCCTGAGCTGCTGGGATTACAGGCGTGTGCCACTGTGCCTGGCTGATCTGTTTGTTTTTTCTCCATCTTGGATTTGAATTCCAATTTCGTTTTATTTTACATTCTTTAAGTTGAAACCATTCATTTTAACATGCAAATTTATGCAAGTACCGAAACAGAAGAATGTAGTGTTTTTGAGCCCAGAATACCAGCATTAAAAAAAAGAAGAAGAAAGAAAAGAAAAGAAAACAGGAAAAAGAGAGGATGGACCTCTGAGTTATTTTTTCCCTAGACAATGAACAAGTCCAAGACCACCAATTACTCAGAGTTGTAATGAATTCATACTTAGGAAATACTGATCATCATAGCTACCCTCATCGGAAAACAAGCATTCTGTGTTCTGTCGGCCACGGCAACTCTATGCAACCTTCTTTCTCCACCCAAGAGCAATATACAATGGATAATTTTATGGAAATCACATGTAACTTTTATTGACCACTGACTCATTTAATTTTAATTCCGTGGATGGGAATGCCAAAGAGCTGGAATTGCGTACATGGAGGCTGTGGTTCTAATATAAACATTGCTTGGATATATATGCATGATAGGTCAAATAACTTTCAGGAACCATGAATAATTAAAAAACATCTGAATGCATTATGAATGATACATATGTTTATGTTTTAGCATTCAACATCTATTTTCATTACACTATTGAGAATGCAAAGCTCAAAGCGTCTAATGCCTTATGGGCACTGGGAGGAAATGACCTTCTCAATGAGCAGTGTAAGATAAAAAATGGCCTAGAATTTGATTGTCGGGAACCTTCCTGCATCTCTGCAGTTCTTTGATATTGTAAATGCCTCTGTTCTTGCTGTAAACTGACCATTGATGGGAGATAGCGCTGGGGCACACATTGCGGCTGTCTGATGGAAGGGAAGCAGGTGTTGCCTGTGGGATGAGCCAGTGCCCACTGCATAGCAGGGCGCTGGGGCCCCGGGTGTGTGAGATATTTAGGAGAGGCCCCTCTTCTGGAGTGTAGACAGGGATTAGGAACCAAAGTCTAGCAGGGAGCCTTGGATATCCTTCTTTCATCCTTTGAGAGTCACCTTGATTCTGCCTTCACTGTAACCCAGGAATTGCATATTCCCTCCACTCCTACTTTCCTTCCTGTTGAATGATAAAAGCTACCATTAAAGGCCAGATTAGTATAGGAACTTCCCTAAGACTACATAGCTAGTCGTGGGGAGGCTTGTGGTAATCAGATCCAGCTCTGCTTAATCCCCGAGGATCATTGCTTTTTAAAAAAATTTTAAAGATATCAAGTCCATTTATTTTAAAAATATTTTATCAAGATTTAATTCTATACTCTTAAAATCTACACATTTAAAATATACAATTCAGTGGTTTTTAGTTTATTCACAGATTTTTCCAATTGTCCCTATAATCTAAATTTAAAATCCCCAAAGAAATTCTATACCCAATAGTTGCCAAACCCTGAGCAATAACTAATCTACTTTCTGTTTCTGTAGATTTGCTTATTCTGGACAATCCTGTAAATGAAATCATTTGATATGTGGCCTTTAGCTTCTTTAACTTATGGCAGCTTTTTTATTTGTGTCATGGCATATAGCAATACTTCATTTATTCTTCTTTATTGCCTAGTAATATTCTCTTTTGGGATTTGCCTCCTTTTATTTATCCATTCATCAGTTATGGATATTTGAGTGGTCTCTACTTTTTGATTATTATAAATAATGCTGCTATGAACACTTCTGCATGTTTTTTGTTTGACTGTATTTCTTCATTTCTCTTGGGTAAATACCTAGAGGTAGAATTGCTGGGTCATGTTAAGTCTATGCTTAATATTTGGAAGAACCAATGTTCTGTTTTTTGAAGTAGCTACTTTATTTTACATTCTATCCAGCAGCATATGAGGGCTTCAACATTTCCACATCCTTCCCTACAGTTAGGTAATAACTTTTAAATTTTATTCATTGTAGTAATGTGAAGTGGTATTTCATTGTGGTTTCAATTTGCATTTCCTTCATGTACTTAGTGGTAATTCATATTCTTTGGAAAAAATGTCTATTCAAATCCTTTGCCCATTTAAAAAAATTGTGTTAATTGTCTCTCATCATGGTTATGAGAGTTTTTTATGTGTTTTGGATACCAGTCCTCCATGAGATAATCTAATCCACAAACATTCTCTCTGATTCTGTAGATTATCTTCATACTTTATTGGTGATATTATTCAAAGCACAAAAGTTTTAAATTTTGAAATAGTTTAGTGTACCTATTTTTCCTTTGGTCACTTGTACTTTTCTTATCTAAGAAATTATTACCTAGCTCAATGTCATTGATACAGTCCTAGTTTTTTTTTCCCCAGAATTTTAAAGTTGTAAGACTTAGAGCTGGGTCTTTGATCCAAGTTGAGTTAAATTATATGTATTATATAGAGAAGGGGTCCAAATTCCTTTTTTTTTTGCATGTGGATATTCACTTGTCTCAGCACTATTTGTTAAAACAACAACTTTATTTCCTCTTTGAATTATCTTGACACACTCATATAGAAATCACTCAACCATAAATGTAGTAGTTTATTTCTAGACAATAAATACCATCTACTGATCAATGTGTGTGTCCTTATGCCAGGACCACATTGTCTTGATTACAGCACCTGGGTAATAAAATTTGAAGTTGAGAAGTACAAATCTTCTGACTTCATACTTTTTTTTTTCAAAATTGTTTTGACAATTTTGGATGCCTTTGATCTCCATATGAATTTAATGATCAGCTTATAAAGAAGGAGGGGAAGGGGGAGGAGAGAAGAAGAGGGAAGAGGAGGAGGAAAGAATAAGGAAAGAGGAAGAGTGAAGGAGGAAGAGAAAGAAAAAGAGAAGGAGGAGGAGGAGTAGAAGGAGAAAGAAGGAGAAGAAGGAGGAGGATGAAGAAAAGGAGGATGAGGAGAAGGGGAAGAAGAAGAAAGGAGAAAAATAAAAAGAAAGAAGAAGGAGGAGGAGGAGGAGGAAGAAGAAGAAAGGAAGGAAGGAAGGAAGAAGAAAGAAGGAAGAATCAGCAGCAGCAATTTGGAATATAATAGGGATTCATTTGAATCTGTAGATTCATTTGAGAAGTATTGCCATCTTAACAACAGTAAGTTTTAAAATCTATGAACACAGTGTATCTATCAAGTTATTTAGATCATTATTTTTCAGCAATGTTTTACAGTTTTCAGTGTACAGGTCTTGCATAGCTTTCGTTAAACTTGTTGATAGTTTATACTTTTTGATGCTTTACATATATAGTTGTTTTCTTCATTTTGTTTTTGAATTGTCTATTCCTAGTAAATAGGAGTAAAATCGATTTTGACGTATTGGTCTTTATCCCACAGTTTTCTGAATAAATTTATTAGTTTTAATAATTTTTAATGGATTCCCTAGGATTTTCCATTTACAAGGTCATGTCTTCTGTGAGTAGGAATACTTTCACTTTTTCCTTTCCAATTTGGATGTTTTCTCTTTGTTAACTCATTGCCCTGACTAGAATCTTCTGTACAATGTTGAATAGTCGTGGTGAGAATGGATTTCCTTGTCTTGCTTTGGATGGAATGGGGAGGGGGATTGTAATCGTTCATCATTAAGTATGATGTTAACTGTAGCCAGTACTTTTTTAAGAAAAGTAAATCTATGAGATTTCCCTGAGAACAAGTCACATCACACCACCATGAGGCTGATCTGAAATGAAATATTCCATAATGTAATGAGGTGTCAACTACAAATCCATATTGGGGAGGTACAATCTGGAGAGGCTCAAAGATTGGCCGAGTAGGAGTCAGAACCCTAGGGTGGTAAGCATGGTGCTTCACCAGGTAGCTGAGCCCTTCTCTGGGTCTCTTCTGCCTCAGCTGTCATATGGGGAAATTGGAATTGATAGTCTCTGCGGTTCTGAGAGTCAGTGATTTTCTTCATTGATGTGCAGAGATGTTGGTCATCAACCCATCACCTTGGGGACTGTCCCTTATTTATTTTATACAGCATAAATTTGGCTATTCTTTTAACTCTCCAAATGACTTTCTAGGTCATGGGAATAAGAGGAATGTTAATAATGATAACATAAATAACATTTAGGGAATGTTCAATATGCACAAGATTCTACAAGCATTTTTTTTATTTGTTTCAAAACCATTTTGATCCCCTATTCACAGGTGAGAAAACTGAGGTTTAGGGAGAAAAGTCATTTGCTCAATTCAATATATGGCGGAGACAGAGGGTGCACCAGGCAGTCAGACTTGAAAGCACTGTTCTTTTTTTTAATTAGTATTTTTTGATTCACTATAAACAAATGGGGTACAACTTTCATTTCTCTGGTTGTACACAATGTAAAGTCACACCATTTGTGTAATCATACATGTACATAGGATAATGATGTTTGCCTCCTTTGATTATCTTTCATTTCCCCCATCCCTCCCCACCCCTCATTTCCCTCTCCACAATCCATCCTCCATTCTTCCCTTACCCCCTCACCCATTATGTATCATCATCCACTTATCAGAGAAATCAATCAGCCTTTGGTTTTTTGGGATTGGCTTATTTCACTTAGCATGATATTCTCTAACTCTATCCATTTACCTGCAAATGGCATAATTTTATTATTTTTTATGACTGAATAATATTCCATTGTGTATATGTACCACAATCTTTATCCATTCAACTATTGAAGGGCATCTAGGTTGGTTCCATAATCTAGCTGTTGTGATTTGAGCTGCTATAAACATTGATGTGGCTGTGTCACTGTAGTATTCAGTGTTCTTAACCCTGAGTTTCTTCACCTCTCTAATGTTTTCTTAAACAGAGCCTCATATACCCCTAAAAATTTGTATTTGGTTCTTCTTCCCTAAACTAAAGACAGAAAGGACTCTGGTGTTGGTTGGAAGATAGGTGAGAGGCAAACTCCTACCTTGTGTTAGTGCTTCTGTGTAGAGTATAGTACAGTGATGTTCTATCTCCACTGAGGACCACAGGGAGTGGAATCAGCTATTTGCAGCAGGAGGGTCAACATACAGTTGGGGGAATTCAGGAATATAAACACAGATATCCATTGTGTTTCCCAAGAAAAACATGAAGTCTAGAACTTTTAATCAAAGAATAAGCTGGATTTTCTTTTTTTTTCTTTTTTTTTTTTTTCCCCCTGCATGGATCAGGTGAAACTTTTCCTAGAATAATCTGTCCTCCACAGATTTGGAGGTTTCCTATAGTTTCCATACTGGGTAAACTTTTTCTCTGGCCATGTAAGAAGGTAGAGCTCTAAGTTGAGGCAAGGGGTAGTGTTGGCAGGACTGAGCTGCTGTGCTGATCTGGGCCTCTCATCCCTTTGACATTTCACTCAGCTCCCTTTAATTCCAACCCATGTCTCTTCTGCTTCCAGAAGCTTTGTATTAATTAAGTATAGTCAAACAACAAAGCTCATACTGTGTATACCAATAGAGGGGATAAAATGAGTAACTAATTACAAAGGTGTCAGAAGAAGGGATGAGGCAAATGGGGGGTAGTGAGGCAATGAGAGGTCAGTAACAGTGGTGAGTGGCTATCACTCTTAGAACTGGAAGGACAAGAAGGGAGGTGGTGTTAGCAGTGTCTAGGAGCCAGGAGATGGAACCCGGCAGGAGGAGTGCTTCTGGAGATGCCGTCTGGCACAGGTAGAGAGATGGGAAAGATAGCATGACTTTCCCCTGCCTGCCCTCTGGGTTCTCACTAGCGTCTTCCATTGGCCAAAAGTAACCAAAAGTCAGTTGATAAGTTATTCTGGGAAATACAGCTTTTGGAGGTCAGTGCCCTGCTGTTATGGTTTAGATATGAGGTATTCCCCAAATGCTCACGTGTGATACAATGCAACAGGGTTTAGAGATGACATGATTGGGTTATGAGAGCCTCAACCCAATCAGTCCCCTGATAGCAATTAACTGGATGGTAACTGTAGGCAGGTAGGGTATAGCTGGAGGAGGTGGGTCCCTAGGTACATGCCTTTGGGGTATTTATTTTGTACCCAGTAAGTGACATCTTGCTCTCTGTTTCTTGGTGGCTATGTCTTGAGCCCCTTTCCTCCACCACTCTTCTACCATGATGTCCTGCCTTACCTCAGTCCCTGAGGTATGAAATCGACCATCTATGGACTGAGACCTCTGAAACCGTGAGCCCCCAAATAAACTTTTTCTCCTCTATATTGTTCTTGTCTCAGGTCTGTTAGTCACAGCAAAAGCTGACTGACTAAGACACCTGCAATACAGAGTAGGGGAAGGAAGGACAGCAAGTGAATCTGAGAGCAACTGGCAGAGGACTGGGACAAAGGTCCAGTCAATATGTCAGCCTCACTGTACAGCCTGTTAGCCACAGATCCCTGGCAAGCTGGCTTCCTGCTTGGGCGAGTTGAGAGGCTATTGGGGAAAAGAGACAAAAAATTGGGAAAAAGCCCAAGTATGCTTGCCACTAACATAACGATTGGATACACAAAGGATCACTTGTTCAGACCATTTCTAAACTGTTGAATGAGTATTTGTGTGACTGAGGAGGAGATGGGGGACAGGTGGAGGCATGGGAACGTCACAGGTGAAATCAGATAACCGAATCCTTCCAAGAAGAGGGAAACCATCTTGTTGTGTCAAGATTCAGGGAGCATGAAGCAAGCTGGGGAGATGAAAAATGTGGGTCTTAAAAGAGACTTTTCCTATAAAACATTTCACTGAAAGTACTTTAAACAAAATTCCATTTAACTAGTCCCAGGAGCTGCCGCATGGAACTTGTTGTCACCCAAATCTTGGACCCAGGGTGGGTACAGGCAGCAGTCCTCCCCTCTCTGCCTGGCGCTGCCTGCGAGGTTCTGTTTAATGAATGTTTTATGGGGAGCACTGAAGTTAATGGGAGCCTGTGCCAAGAGGAGGCCCGCGGATGGATGGGTGTTAATTTACTGTTCGTTGCACCACCCTGGGGACAATTATTTCAAAAGAAAACTCATCTAAAGTTGAGGCATTGAAACATTCACGACAGATGCCTCTGGCAGGCGCTACAAACAAACATGTGGAATAAATTATGCATAAGTGTATGGCCTTTGACGAGGCTGGGACAACAGCAACCGGAAGCCAGGAGGTTGTTAGAGTGTGCAGGGGAGAAGGGAGGCCCAGCGAGCAGGATGGAGGGGTCCCCTCTGAGGCTCTTATCCTGGGCCAAGGAAGATATGGTCCAGGCTTTCCCTGCAGACCCTCTGTGGTTTATCAGAATGTTCTGTGGAGCAACGTTCCCTTGAGCTCTCTTTTGAAGGCACTGAATGACTTAATAACCACTTCAGTCAAAAATATAAAGAGTCTAAGTAGTTGTCTCAGATTCTTCTTAGGGGTTAAGAATGTTGCTCATTGGCCAGGGAACTACTGGGGCAGAGAAAGGGACTCAATTCGCCAAAGATTCCCATAGTGACAAGTGGAGGTGAAGCTTGAGCCTGGTTCCATTTCTGAACTCTTTTTATTTGCACCATACCCAGTCTTTAATTAGCTGAGTGTTTCATGGATGCTCACTGTTAAGGGCAGAATTCTGAATCTCTGGGGACAGTATTCTCCTCTACACTACCGCACAAACTGAGGAATGACTGTCAGGAGAGAAGCCTGGGTTTTAGCCCATGCTGAAGGATGTTAGGGAAGGAGTCATGTTCCTTGGTTCTCAGACTAGTCCCTGAGCTCATCTGATAAAGACAGGCAACTGGAGGGTTGTTTCAGCTCTGAAATGATTCTAAGGCATTTATTCCTTCTCTCCTTGAGTTTCTCATATTTGGTAATAAGGATAAGGAAACAGTATAGCTTCCTGGCTGAAACGTAGTTTACAAAGTAGAATTGTTCCTGAAGGCTGACCCCAGACAATTTTATGGACTCTTATTTTTTTTTTTAATTTTATTTTTGGTTTTAAATTACTGTTTCTGACTCTGGCTCTTCTCTCTTCCACTCTCCCCTCTCTTTTCCCTCTCTCTGCCATCTCTCATAGGGTGATGTCCTTTCTCACCTACGGTCCCATTCTCACCAGGACATTCAAGCCAAGAGAAATGGCTGTGCAAAGAAGCAGAGAAATGGATGGAGCGAGGGAATTGGGGTGGGGAGGGGCAGTCAGTCTTGTTAGATTGTCAGATACGTGTGTCTTCTTAGGAGGAATGAAGGACTGGAATTTGGAATTGGATCCTGCATCCCTTTCCCTCATTGGTGGAATGTAATCACATGACTCCACCTTCAGGAAGGGAGTCTGGGAAATACAGTCCTTGGCTAGCAGCCTCCAAGCCACAGCTCTAAAACACCAAAGAAACATTCTCTACCACAGCCCAGAAATGTGATGGTAGTAAAATGTGGGCTGTTAAGACTCTGGCAAGGTAGTAAGGAGAGGTTTAGTTTGGAAGAGGCTGCAGGTGATTCTGACTGTCACCTCCTGGGAATTGCTGGGGTAGGAAATGAGAAGGAAAGGTTATTAGAAAGGAAAATGCTGTCAGGAACTTCAGTGAGTGAAAAGCATACTTCCATCTGTCCCCACATTGTCCCAGTTGGCTACCTCAGGAAATAAGTCCCCTTCATTGGAACTTGGGACTGACCTCCTGTACAGAATTTAGCACTGTCTTATGCGACATTGTAGGTAAAGTTTGTCTGTGTTGATGCCTTAAAAATTTTCATTTGTGGTCATTATTCATAATTATCTAAGTAATACATGAAAGCATTTCTTCTTGAGAAAAATCTTGACAATAGAGATAAAGTAAAGGACTCCTTGGACCTATCTCCTCCCGATGTTGTTTGTTTCCCTAGACGTAACCATAGTTACCAGCTTGATTTGAATCTTTCAGGACTTTTTTACGGGCATTTTTGATCATGTGTGAATTCATATTTGCTTTGGTTATGGATTGATTTACACATTATGGGAGAAAAATCATGGACAAATGGTTCAGCAAACCATGGTTTCTAAACTATGCCCCAGTGCACCCAGGGCACCACAGTGAATTTGCAGTAGTGAAATTAATTTTTAAACATCTTTGAGAGAAGCCCAACAATACTGTATTAGTCAGATGCCCCACAGTATTACATCAGCAATGTCAACTTTAACCCTGTATGTCTTCCATTGTTGTATCTTAGTGAACCTGAGTTTGCCTTGGTTTTAGCACTAGAACTGCACAAAATCATTTGGAATAGGAAGCATCAGTGACATCCAGTCTGCCTGCAAGGATGAGAACCAGGAGAGTGTTCAAAAGTGCATAATCCTGTCACTAAGTAATTAGGGTTAAGAATGAAGTAAAATATTATTTGTTTCTATTTATGTGTATTTTCACCAATGGCTACCAAGTTCGAAGGACACAAATACCCACGTTTTTTGTACTTAACTACTTAATAAATGGAACTGAGAAGTATTTCTTTTAGCCTATGGGCACTGCATCAAAATTGCTGAGTCATTAAGGGCATAGTGAACCTAGAAAATTTGGGAATAACTTAATAAAGAACTTTCTAGGTTCCACAGAAATTTAAGAGTAATGAAGCATCTAAGAGCAGAAAAGCTGCAAAAGATAGTGTTTCAAAGTTTCAGGAATTTATTTTGGATGGCAAACTGGGCTCTGGCCCGTAACAAACTGTGGGCTGTACCTGCTCCTTGGACTTCCCAGTAACTTGATTCTTGGGCCTTAAGGTAGATCTGGCTCAGTGTATTGTCACTCTGTCTCTATCTTTGATCATATTTCTTCTCTTAATGTATGTGTATACATTTGTGTGTGTGTGTGTGTGTGTGTGTGTGTGTGTGTAGAGAGAGAGAGAGAGAGGGAGAGAGAGAGAGAGAGAGAGGAGGGCATTGAGGGTTACTGGTCATGAACATCCCTTTAAATCCTTGCTTTACTTAAAATCTCCAGGGTGGCTTGAGTTTCATAGAAACGGATGCCAGATAAGTGTAGAGTGTGTCCATAAACATCTCTCTGCATGGAGCATGTGAATTACTCATTCCAAGTAGAGACTCCTCGGGTGGCCCAGGCCATCAGAATGGGGGCTCTGGCCCTCTTCAACTGACAGCCCATTCTCAGCATCAGAAGTTCTGGCTAGAATGAGACCTTCTCTTCTGCGTACTGTATACATTTCTACTGGCCTGGGTCTAAATTAAGAAGTTACAAATAAGGAGAGCTCTGAGGCTTGGGTTGTGGAAGAGAGGCTAGAGAGAGAGAGGCAGCCCATAAAATGAGAATTCAGTGGGAGAGAAGCAACAAGTCTAGGTTTAAAGCTGAAGCTGGGCACAGTCAGGATGGTATTTCAGACCAGACCCTCACAGCTTCTCAGAAAACACAAGGCCCAAATATGCTCAATGATTGGGAATGTTGGAACAGCATAGTTGCTAATAGAGGCCAGCACATACCATTGGGGTGTGTGATGTTAGCCACTATTGACTTGCAGTTTGGACTTTCCTTGTTGCAGTTTAAATGATTTTTCCATATATGGCCTGAAACATGTAAATTAAATTTGTCTTTTGCTGTCAGGGCCAAGATGGTTTTTTCACTTCTCTAGAATTCAGTGGAAACACGCACAAGTCCTTCAGGTTCTCTTCTCTTTCTCCCTTAATGAGCCTTCTAGAAACTCAAAAGTGCTAGTTGAAAATAGTCCTCTGGAGTCAAAGGTGTTTGGGTTTCCTGTGATTTTTTTGTTGTTGTTTTGTTTTGTTCATTGTACACAAATGGAGTACAACTATCCTTTTTCTTGTTGTACACAAAGTAGAATCATACAATTTGCATATTCATACATATACATAGGGTAATGATGCTTGTCTTATTCTATTATCTTTCCTTTCCCGCTCCCTCCCCACCCCTCATCATCCTCTATACAATCCATTCTTTCTCCATTCTTCCCTTACGTCCCCCCACCCCCATTATGTGTCATCAACCACTTATCAGAGAAATCATTCAGTCTTTGGTTTTTTGCGATTGGCTTATTTCACTTAACATGATATTCTCCAACTCCATCCATATACCTGCAAATGTCATAATTTTACTATTCTTTATGGCTGAATAATATTCCATTGTGTATATGTACCACAGTTTCTTTATCCATTGCATTGAAGGGCATCTAGGTTGGTTCCACAATCTCTGCATCATAGAGAAATTATGCATCAATTATGAAATTCATTTGAAGAATAAGAGACCCAGAATAGCTAAAGCAATCCTTAGCAGGAAGAGCAAAGTAGGTGGGATCACAATACCAGACCTTCAACTATACTATAAAGCAATAGTAACAAAAACAACATGGTATTGGCACCAAAATAGGCAGGTAGACCAATGGTACAGAATAGAGGACACAGAGACAAATCCTGTGATTCTTTTGACATGATGGTGAAAAGGAGTTTTCAAACAAAGTCAATGGGGTTATCCTTTTGTGGATGTAGAGAAGAAGAGGCCTTGAGACTGTCCTTCTGACAACCATTGCCCAAGCTACAGGAGGCTGCAGGAACCTCCCTCTCCATTCACGGCCGTGTTCTGCTCAGCTGGCTTTAGATGGTGAGAAGGGTTATCACCCAAAGCATCTGCAGCCCTATCGCTGATGATTTGTTCTTTCTGAGCATTAGTTCTCATGAAGAACAAATAACTAGGAAGAAAAAGAAAAATGGTTTCTTACTTTAGTTTAGGCTAAATGCGGACCCTGAACCAATGATTCATGTGCAGAATTTATTTGGGAGGTGGAAACGCCATTAGTAGAATGAGGCAATAAGAGATGGGAAAGCAGCCAATGAAGGGCGCCTCCTCAGTCAGGTTGCCCCTGTGGGCAATCAGGACTTAGTTCTACTGTAAAATTCTCAAAGCTGATGTGGAATGTGCGCTTTAGAGTTTTATTGCCTCAGGATTGAGTGTTTTTTTTCTGCTGCTCTAACAAATTACCATAGGTATGGTAATTCACAAGCAACAGAAATTAATTTATCATAGTCTTGGGGTCTGAGAAGTTCAAGATCAAGATGCCAGTAGATCTAGTGTCTGTGAGGGTTGCTGCTATGCTTTCAAGATGGTGCCCGTTGCTGTGTCTTCACATGTGGAATGCAGAAAGGTGAAAGGAGCACTCCAGTGTCCTTATAAGAACCCTAATCCATTTCTGAGTGTGGATAGGTAGATTCCTCCAAGTCCCCACTTCTCACCTATCACCTTGGGGTTTCAGTTCCAACATGAATTTTGGAGGAATGCACATATTCAAACCATAGCAATGAGAGAGCTGGGAATATACCAACTCCTGTCAGTCACTGTGGAGGAAAACTCCAAGTGTGTGTGTGCATGTGTGTGTGTATGTGTGTGCGTGTGTGTGAATTCTCCTGCACCTCTGGTCTTCCTTGACATACACATGGCAGAGAAGGCTCAGCCTATCAAAAAAGCCTCAGACAAAACAATACATACGCTTGGTTGGTAGTTGGAAGTTGGATTCCAAATTACAATGGTAAGATTCAGGGATTTGGGGCAGATATTGACAGTATCAAGTGTCCCCCGTCTTGAAATGCATGAGTCAAGGTCTAGTCAGAAAATCAGAAATCTGTGAATTCAGTAGAGGGAATCTAATTCAAGGAACTAGTAAAGAAGGTGTGAGAAGGGTGACAATTCACACCAGAGTGGTGAATCAACCCAGAGGCACGCAACAGCAGCAGGGAGCTGGAGACTAAGCAAGGAGGTGGTACTACTGACCCAGGGCCGGGGGCACGTGGCATGAGCTTGAATTATGGTAGAAACTGCATGGTGGAAGATGGGTCCACCAAGAAAAGGGCAGCACAGCAGGTAGCGGGAGTATGGAGGTGTCACAACCACTGCTTTGTGCAGATGGTGGTGGGGTACAGATACACTGGCTCATCCTTTCCAGATATACCTGCCAACCATGAACCTGGACCTCACATTGGCTGAGGAGAACCAAAAACCAGTTAGGAAGGGAGGATGGGGATTTTATTTTCAGAGACTACGCCCCCATATCATGTATTAGAGCAAGAAAATGGCAGATCTGAGAACAAACCGAAAAATGACTGGTACCAGTCAAAATCTTCCAACTGATGGAGACATGTGCCTTCGCCTCTGATTCCTTCGCTCTTCCTACTGTATGTCTGTGTTGGGTTTGTAATTTGCAAAACAGGCCCTGGGAATTTCTATAGAATTTGGGTGAACTACATTTTAGGAAGGGATAAATGATAGAGTGGGGGACATACTCTACATCCTTGCTTAGCCCTGTTTTGAAGCATCCTAGGGGCTGTTCCTGTTCCTATGTCCTTCAGCTGAGCAGCAGCAGGACTTTAGACTCCCTGTCTTGATCATGCGCTGTCATTGAGGAAGTGTCAGTTCTTAAATATACCCTTTAGCTTTTCCCCCTTACTCAGGCTTTCCAAGATTTGATGTTTTGCTATTTCTGGGAAGTTGGTGCCCTTATATTTTGAAGAATGTTTGAGAGAACCTGGAGTACACTTGTGTTTTTCTCTCTCTGAAAGAATTGCCATTTATTTTATCATTTTCATGAATCCAAATGCCGACATTTAAAAGTAGCAATCTGAACCTGTGCCAACCTTGGGTCCTCCCTGCCTCCACCCCTGAACTTCCCATGTGTTCTTCATTTACTCTTGCAGCCTTCCTGGAAAGAGGAGTGGCCCTATAGCCCCCTGTCCTTTTAGAGGGGGTAGCCCAAGTGAGAGTATCACAAAGTCCAGAGGAAAGTTGATGACAATGTCCAGTTCCAAGGTTTACATCTTTGGAATTGGTTCACTTACTAATTGACAATTCATAATATGCTCAAGAACATAAGTCAGTCTCTCTCTCTCTCTCCCTCCCTCTCTCCCCACACCCCCAACCCTCGACATTCAAAGTCAGATCAATAGGTATGTTTCGTAGTCCTAGTGTTAATGAAGACTGGAGTCCTAGGACTATCCCCAACAAACCAGATCTGACTGCTCATGCCTAAAATCAAACAGAAAAGGTAGTGGTGAAAAGCAGGAAAGGAAACTTTAATCAGTATGGCCAAGTTGAGAAGGCAAAGTGAGATCCAGCATGTCAGCCTTGTCTAACATCACTGACATGAGCTTTAGGTTTAAACAGAGGAAGAACGGAGGCAGGTGGCGTGGTGGCACAAGCCTATAATCCCAGCAGCTCAGGAGGCTGAGGCAAGAGGATCGCAAGTTCAAAGCCAGCCTTATCCACTTAGCAGGTTCCTAAATAAAATATAAGAAAAGGGCTGGTGATGTGGTTCAGTGGTTAAGTACCCCTGCGTTCAATTCGTAGTACCCTCCTTCCTACCCCCCAACCCCCCCCAAAAAAAAAGATTTGGGGGGGGGGGGAGAGGTTGCATAGTTGAGCATTCTCTCAGTTCTGGTTCGCAAAGTGACTCCAGAGAAATCCTTATCACATGCAGGGGCTTCAGAGCATGCAGGGTGTTTATCTATCAGACCTTGTGATCCTGGAAAGGGGCCATGACTGGAGACTTCTAGGTACTGCTCCAGGGGTCTGTCTGTAAAAGCTGATGGCAGCTGTAAAAAGCTGATGTCAGGTGTCCCTGCAAATCTTGCCTCAGTCTTGAAGGGGGATGAGATAGGTCAGGTGCATTTAGGGTTAATAAACCTTGTATTACCAGGTCGCAGATGAACACTGCTTGTTATGGTGCAGATTAGGTTTCATACAAAAGCTCATGTGTGAGACAGTGAGAGAAAATTTAGAGTTAAAATGATTGTTTTGAGAGTCCTAACCCAATTAGTGCATTAATCCCCTGATAGGGATTAACTGGGTGGTAACTGTAAGCAGGTAGAGTGTGGCTAGAGGAGGTGGATCTCTGGGGGTGTGCCTTTCGAGTATGTTTTTGTCCTTATATGGAGCGCTTTCTCTCTCTCTCTCTCTCTCTCTCTCTCTCTCTCTCTCTCTCTCTCTCTCTCCCTCCCCCTCCCGCCCTCCCTCCCTCCCTCCCTCCTTCCTGGTGCCATGTTCCCAGCTGCTTTCCTCCTCCACACTCTTCCGCCATGATGTTCTGCCTTACCCCAGGTCCCAAGGAATGGAGCTGTCTGTGGACTGAGACCTCTGAAACTGTGAGCCCCCAAATAATTTTTCCTCCTCTGTAATTGTTCTTGTCAGGTCTTTTGGTCACAGCAGTGAAAAGACTGAGTAAAACACGGTGCAGGGCTGAGCAGGGGCCTGACCCAAAGTCGAAGGTAATAAAGGAGGCAGGCACGAAATGCAGACAGAGACAGCAAGCTTTATCCTGCCTTTTGTTACCTTTTGTGCATCTGTAGGCCTAAGAGAAGTTGTTTCTTTTAGCCAAAGCAGCTTTCATGAGATACTTCTATTCCAAGTAGGTCAGATCAGGAGTTCAAGGTGGAAAATACACTGAGAATGGAATCAGTAGAGATGCTAACTCTAGAGGCAAGAGAAGTAGGTCTCTTCATGGGGGGGTGAGAGGAGAGTTTTGCTAGTTTCAGGCCTCATATGGTCTTCGAGTTTGAGAGACTCTAATGCAGGGTGATGCAGGGAAGGAGGCTATCCATGACTTAACTTGTCTTCTACACCTGTAACCTCTTCAAATCAAACCTCTTTGAAAGACAGTGATCCAGACGGACTCCTTGAGGGTGTCTCTTATTTCTGTTTTTGTTTTGTTTGTTTTTTGTTTTTTACTTTTACCTGAAATCCCTGAGGTGTGGTTGAGGAGCACCCTCTGAAATGCAACTCCACAGCCTCTGGGCAATTTAGACATTTAATTTTCTCTCAAAAATGTGACTTGATTTCTCCTCCAACTGGTAGGAAGGATGGGTTGAGAAATTGCTGGCCTCGAGCAGTGCCTGAGGCCTTTGCAAAATCTGCAAGTGGTCCTCCGGACTGTTGTCTCCCACAGTCAGAAACTGGTTGCAGCACAGCCCACACTAAGCTCTGACCTTTGCAAGGGGGCCACTCTCTCTTTCCACAGATTGCCCAATGTCAGTTCCTCCTCTTGGGAGCTGGTGCTGTTGCCACATCTGTAGTTTTGGCATCATTATTTTATTTATGCTCTGTCTAGGGCCTGTGGACCTGTACTGGTTTCCATGTTTCCTTTGGACCATTTATGTGACTGTGGTGGGACATATATATAACCTTGGAAAAGTTAGTACCCACCCAGGGCCAAGAAATCCTCTTCATCAGTGGCCTGGAGTTTGTCCACCTCTGGGCCCATTGGATCCAGCTTTGATGATTCCCCAGGAAGGTCAGACGTAGTGATGTTAAGTTGGCTGTAGAGATTTGATGTCCAATTCATTTTTATTATAATATTGCATGGTCTACTAGCCAACATACATAAATTTCATCCAGGATTTGGGCATCTGCATTGAGTTTAGTGAATTTGTGGTAGGAAGTTTGCCCTGGAAATGTACTCAGCCGAATATTTACACTCCTTAGCGTGGAATGACTCCCATCCAAGAATTTCAGTGAGCTTGTCTATAAACATGAATGAATTAATCTACCCAACACCACTGAGTGCTCTTTGCCAGCTGGATTATTTTAAGGGAATTGACCAGCCTGGGGTCTTTATTGAATCATCAAAGAGTGTGTATACAAGAAAGACTGGACTCCAGGTTGAAGGAGCTGGGGCCACTCTGCCCCTTCTCTCTCCAGTTTTGAGTATCACAGGAATCAGCAATGAGCAGGACAGCTCTGGGGATCTGGCCACCTTGACCATGACCATACTTAATTCCATAGTATTAAATAACATTTTAGAGTATAAAAGTGATATGTGTTAAGTGTAGAAAATCTGAAAAGGAAAGTAAAGAAGAAAAGTAAATCATCTCTTATTTTTTATTTCTAGAAAAGTTCTTATAAGCTCCTTTTTAATGGCTGTTGTAACACTGTTGAAAAAGTCACACTATACACTTCATTTTGGGCGGTTATTTTTTTACTTCGTCTTAGAGAACGTACGTTCTCAACCTTATTGTCATTCATAGTATGCTCATTTCAACAACTGCATCATATTTCATCAAATGGACATTATAGTTTTCTTATTTCTTACCCTGTGGTTGAACATGTGATGAACACACTTGTACTTATAATTTTTTGTCTGAATTTGAAACTATTTTAGGAGAATTAAATATAGTAGATCCCTGGAAGCTCAAGATCTTTACATTCACTGGGCTTCTGATTATACATGCTTCTGTGCTTGCGGGAAGGAACTTCATAGACATGACCCTTGACATGGGAGTGGTATGTAGAGGCAACTTTAATGTAATTGTCCAGTTTGACAGTACTCAATTGTTCACTGTGAGTAAAGGTGGATGAGGTCACTTAATCATGTCCTAGAATTCTCCCATCAACTCAGGTGTCCCTTCTGGAGAGTAGAAGGCCTTTGCTCTTCTTGCATGTGTGATGTGGAGAGCAGATGTCCTGGAGTGTAGGTGAGTCACTATCTTAGGCGCTGGGGTCCAGTTCTGGCCAGGGCACTATTTATCTCATCCTGGGAATGGGTGGGTCACTTGTATGAAATCCTGGAACTTTCCACATCTTCCAACCCCATCACTAATATGGAAAAATGATTCTGGAGCAATGGATGTATCATGAAGTGCTTCTCCACTGAAGATATTTCCTCAGTTGAACCAAGGCCAGGGTTTTGGCAGGGGAATCACTGGGACAAATCGTGAGCTGTGGTTTTAGCTCCAAGAAAATGTGTCCCGGTTGGTAAATGAGCATCCAAAATGCATGAAATTCTTTTTGATAACTTTGACTTCTGGAAACAATTTAGAGGACAAGTAGGGTCAATCTGATTTCCCAGAAAGGGAAAGCTTTTCTTGTTTTGATGCCGATTTTTTTTTCAGCTTCATAACATGTACACACAAACAGTGTTGACCTATGGAAAGTATTATTAATTCACAGAAGAGCACTTGATAAATGCTTTAATATGATGTTCTTTGCTTTGGTACTGTTTTCCATTTGGTAGTGAATTCTTTATTGATAGTCGCTTTATCTTTCTATAGTCCTAGGGAGTTCCTTCAACACTGTCTTTAAGAATCATGAAAATGTGGTATTACCCTAAACCTGATCTAAGAGTGCTCTTTGAATTTGTGTAGCATTTCATTTATCTTCCATATATGTTTGCAATCATATATGGTTTAGGATAGTGGTTCTTAACCACTTCATTCTTTGACTCTAAACTGGGTACCTATGAAATTCTGAAAATGTAAATTCTTAATCAGAGCTAAAATCATTATAAAGAAACTTCCTTTTAAAGGAAGATGAAGAAGGAGAAGGAGGAAGATAGAGAAGAATGAAGCTAAAGAAGAATGGAGGGGGACAGAATGGCAATGACTACTACACATGGATAACAATGATATCGTATTAAAATCCAATTCTCAACATTTGTTTTGGCTTTTATCCAACAAATGGAGTGTGCCAGGCTCTTCCAAGATCTTTGGAGACCCAGGCAGGAAGCAAAGCTGGCTGTAGCATCAAACTTGTCAGACTTGGTGTTTGGCTGGTGTTTCTTGGACTTGGTGTAAAATTCACCATGGCCTTAGCTCCGGCCTCCTTGCTTATGCGGTCCGTGTTTAATGCAAATTTGGAGGACAGGAAGAGGAGTGGGCCTCTCTTTATTCAAGGTTCCTTTTTGACCTTCCTTCAGATTCAGACTGAGATGTATAAACAGAGCTTAGGGACTAGTGTGAATTTGGCTGAAATGATTCCATGTCCTTCAAGACTTTATCAAATGAAGACCACTTCGGAGTGATTTGGTAAAGTAGCAGATAATCAACTTGTGAGACAGTGAAAAGGATGGACCAGACCTTGAAATAGTTGGCAGTATTAAAAGAACACAGCAGGTCTAAGAGGAGCAGGGAGGTTCCTCCAAATTACAGCTCTGGACCAGATCTTGATATTGGATCTTGTTTCTTCCAATTTTAACATCTCTCCTCTGTCTCCTTCTCTCTGGCAGAGCTGGGGAGCTGGCAGACAGAGGGTGGGCCAGAGATGGATCACCAGGAAAATGTGATTAGTGTCTTTGCTGAGCCCAGAGGGGAAAGGTGGAGATGGTAATGCTCCCTCCCCGTCAGTCTCTTGTAGCCTATGAGGATTCAAGATTCAGTCTGGGTTTTCCTTGTTTTGGATCTAGCAGAGGAGTTTGGTGACTTGAAATCTAGAAGGCAGTGGGCTGCCAGTTTGAGTCACTTCACAGGGGCCTTGGAAACCACAGCTCCATGAACAAGCTGGGAGTTCCCAATCTCCCAGAGGCACCCTGTGTCATCTTCCCTTTTTCCAGGGAAATCCCAAAGCCTTCCCTCTCTGAGGCCATTTAACTCATGAGTTGGTCACAACCCCAATGGTTAATTTTGGTACACAGGGTACAGGGGATTTAGCATTTTTCTCAACCACCTGATAGAGTTTTCCCAAACAGGAACCCTGTCTTAACCTTCTGATTTCTGGAAGGCAATGTTTAAACTACTTTGACAATAAAGTTAATCTCATATCTATGTGCGTGGGTTAAAAAATACATGTTAAAAAAAGTAAAACAAGAAAACATGCATGTATTTACTCTTGAAAAACCTGATTGTCCAAGCCAAAAACCTTAGAGAGTTGGAAATTGTTCCTTCCCCCTCACCTAACAAGCCACATGTCTGCCAGGGTCTGTGTGCTTAATGTCTCTTGTATGTGTTCCTTTCTTTTCTCTGAGTTCAGGTCCTTACCACCTAGTGCCCAGATTACTTCAGTGGCTCTTAATTGGTCTCTTCCCGGTTTCTCAGGCCTCATCTAGCCCGTTCTCCACACTATGTCAGAGTTCCACTCAGAATGCAGATCTGATTAGGACACTTCCTTGCTTAAAACCCTGTAATGCTCTCCAGAGTTTTGGGGATCTTTTTTAATTTCTTGGCTTTGCCCATGAGGTCCTCCATGACCACCTCTCCAGCTTCACCTCCTGCTCTCTGACATGAGCCCTCTCTGCCAAATACTTCCAAACAGCTCTCTCAGTCTGTCTTGCTGTATCATGCCTCAGTGTTTTGCACATGAATGTCTCTTTGCTTGGAATATTTTGCTTGGAGAATTTGCTTTCTCCTCTCTATCCTAGAAAACTTAGGGCTGCTGTCATGTCCTCTGGGAGGCATCCTTCACTCTCTGGAGCAGAGTCAGCTATTGGTCCTTGTATTCATTCCCTGGGGCTGCTGCAGCAAATTACTTCAAACTGGGTAGCTTAAAACAATAAAAATATTTTTCTCTCATGATTCTGGAGGTCGGAAGTCCAAACTGAAGGTTTAGTCAGGGCTGTGCTGCCTCTGAAGTCTCTAGGGACAACCCCTCCTGGCCTGTTCCAGCTTCTGGTGGCTCCAGGCAATCTTTGGTCATGGCAGTTTAGCTCTAATCTCTGCCTCCATCTTTACATGGCCTTCTTCCCCTCCATCTGTCTCTGTTATTTGGACACTGATGGTTGAATTTAGAGTCCACCCTAAATCCATGATGATTCATCTTGAGAACTTGAACTCAGTTACATTTGCAAAGTTTTTTTTTTTTTTTTTTTTTTGCCAAGGTACTATTCAAAGGTTCTTGGGCTAAAGACTTGGACATATCATTTTGGGGGGCCATAATTCAACCTATTACAACCTGTATATTCCTTTTGTATATGTGAGGTAGGGGGATGGACCCAAGGGTGCTCTACTGCTGACAAGATCCCTAGTCCTGTTTTTGAGACAGGGTCGTGCTTAATAGCTAAGGCTGGCCTTGAACTTGCTACCCTCCTGCCTCAGTTGCAGGGATTATAGGCATGCACCACTGTGTCTGCCTGGCTCTGAATACTCTCCTTTTAGGAGGAAGTTTTCCACGCACATTTTAAAGCATTCACTGATATTCTTATTTCACTCTCAAGGCGAAATCTCTTTGAGGACAGGTCTGTTTGGCCTTATACCTCTGGCTTCTAGCCCCTGACCTTGCTATGACTATGCATAATACTTCCACTGAATGTAAGAAATAACTCCTTAACTGCTGAAAGTAAGTCCTTATCCTCAGTGTCCTGGGACACAGACACAGATGGACAAGCTTGAAGACAGGGTTTGGACTGCTGGACCCCTGGGAAGCCTGTCCTGTCAAGGAACCTGATTCTGCAGTTTTGTTTGATTCAGAAGTACAGTTTTAGGCTACTTGATTTTAAGGAATCAAAGAAAGGCCTCGGAATAAATACAATAAAACAGAGGAAGGAACCCAAACCAGTCAACCAACAATGTATATTGTTTAATGTGTGATGATTGTGGGCACATTTTTTAAAAGTTACCAAATGGCTGAAAGAGGACAGTTTAACATTTTTGAGCATGTACAGGCATTGCTTAGATTCCCCATATTTCAAATGAGAGCTTGGTTTTCAAAAGAATATCAGGTCTTGGGGAACTGGTCCGTAAATTAAATTTCCCTACACATATAATATCTGCACCTTTTATTCTCTTGGCTTCAGCTTATTTCCTTTTTTCTTTAAGCAAAACTGTTAAGAACGTGACCCTGACTTCCTGATTTTGTATATTTGCTGTGGTTGGTGTTTGCTCTGAGAGTCAAAACTCCTATCTACCTATCGGTTTACAAATGATGAATGTGGCCTGACTATGTGCCATGTACTTTTCCATAGGACTTGGTAAGTAAAGCCATCCTTTGAACATGTCCTGGTACTTTAGACCATGAGGCTTATCTTGCTTTCATCTTTGGTCACAGAAGGCAAACGTGAAAGGCATTTGGCAAGAGACTTCTAGCTCCTGTTTACTGCTTCTACTCTGAGCCACCCTGTCGCAACCCAGATTAACAATTCTGTTTATGTGAGACACCCTGTGACAAACTGTTCTTTTGGAAAAGAGAGGATGCAAACTGATTCTTTCTTTCTTTCTTTCTTTCTTTCTTTCTTCCTTCCTTTCCTTTCCTTTCCTTTCCTTTCCTTTCCTTTCCTTTCCTTTCTTTTCTTTTCTTTTCTTTTCTTTTCTTTTCTTTTCTTTTCTTT
>JAJEJO010003775.1:0-13492 GCA_020662805.1 Glaucomys volans | reverse complement strand
TTTCTTTTCTTTTCTTTTCTTTTCTTTTCTTTTCTTTTCTTTTCTTTCTTCTGGGGATTAAACTCAGGGCCTTATGCATGGTATGCAAACACTCTACATACTGAGCTATATCCCCAGCCCCACAAACTGTTTTTTTTCTTTTTGGTCCTGGGGATTGAACTCAGGGATGGTTAATCACTGAGCCACATCCCCAGTCTTTTTTATATTTTATTTAGAGACAGGGTCTTGCTAAGTTGCTTAGGGCCTTGCTAAATTGCTGAGTCTGGCTTTGAACTCTCCATCCTCCTGCCTCAGCCTCCCAAGCCACTGGGATTACAGGCGTGCACTGGTTACACAAACTGATTCTTAATCCTACGTAAACTATTCATAAAAGTTTTCATGATGGGACTTATAAGGTAGCTCCTTTGTTACCTCCATCAAACAGATAAAGAAATTGATTAAGCAGTGTTCTTAACCATCTCTGCCCTGCATCACTACAGAGAATAGACCTAAGCACCCCTTTCTCTTTGGAGATCTGATTGCACCATTAGTGCCCTAGATGCAGCAGCCATCTCTCCGTGGCAAACACCTGTTACCAATGCCAGTTTGAAAGCAAAACTGCCATTCTTTTGAGTTTTAGTGGAGGTCTTCCCACCTGCACAGAAAACTTATATTTCCACCAATCTCACTTTGAGCTTCTCTTCCTTCTTAATGACCTTTTCACTCCCAGCCTCCTGCCTCTTATTTCCCTTATGTAGCCTTCAATTCCCGCGGCCCAACTCAGCTCACTCAATACAAATGATAGTCGAGGCTCTGCCCCCAGCTCCATTATCACTTTTATTTTATAATGTTTCTAATTCCCACTACTGTCTAGGACCCTGGACCCTCATCCCATCCCCATCTGTTTTCTTTTGTAGTTTAATTCATGGCCCTGTGACCTTCTGGCCCAAGATGCTGCTTGTTTTTGTAGAACATTTGGGCTGGGGTGTGAGTTTTGGTTGCAGGCCAGGGGCACCTCCAATTCCATGGAGGGTCAGGCAGCCCCAGAATTTTTCAGTCAGATCACTCCATTAGTGAGGAGAGGCTAAGGAAGGAGGACAGCAAAGATGGTAACAGACTCACTAAAAGTGTTGCTTTCAGAAAATAGAAGTAGATTCTCAAAGGGATTGGCCAACTTATGAATGAATCCAGAACCATGAATGGTAAATAAAAAAACCCAGTGGGTGAGGATGCCAGGGAGGAGCTTCATGCCACTCCCTGTGGCTTACCTAGCAGGCCTCTGGTTGGTTGCCAAACCCTAGAACACATTGAACCTGAGACTGGCCCCATATTTGACCCTCTTTTGGTTGAACAGTATGAAGAGGCATAAGTACTTGGAGTTGAAATTAAAAATATTTTGGCAAAGATACTGAGAAGGGAAAAGACAGAAGGGGAAGAATGGCAGTTTTGTTTTCAAACTGGCATTGGTAACAGGTGTCCTTCTTCTTAAAGGAATAATCTAGAACTTGTACACCTTATTTTTACTCATAGCTGAGAAATCAGAACTGAGGGTGGCTACTCCTAAAAGGAGTGGGAGGAAAAGAGAAAAGGAGTAAAGGAAAGGAGGCTGGACTCTACAGTTTTTATTATAGCCATGAACATAGCTAAAACCAGGAGCTCTAACACCATGAGAACGGACATGGGTACTGGGGAACAACCAACAACCTTTGAGGGGAGCAATACACTTAGTTGATTCAGTTAATTGTGTACTAAGTTCAGTACTGAAGTGGAGGTGTTGGAGGATTTGCAAATTATCCCAAGTAATATTTTATTGGAAAATTTACTTTAAAAAGTACTTTATGAGTACCTGATGAGAGCTGTAGATGCAAAAGTGAGTATGAAAAATTTTTTCTCTGCCTTCAGCAAGTTTATAGTCTATGGAAAAGACAGGCATTAAAAGGAAATTATTATTTATCATTCTTTTATTTGGTGACACATAACAGAAGAAACTAGCCTAGCCCAAAGAGTTGAAGAATGCTTTGCTGATAAATTGACATTAAACTAAGACTTGATGGATGAGTAGAAGTTGGTGAGACAGAGAAGGGAAGATCTGAGATTAACCTATAGGTACTGTGCACCCTACTCAGTGCTAGGCCCTGTTGGAAGCACTTTTATCTTGATGATGTGGGACGTACAAGGTTGATCCCTTTGTTACCCCCATCGAAGACATAAGGCAATTGATTAAGCAGTATATCTGATGTCACAGGTGGTAGAGCCTGGCTTGACACCCTGGCAGTCTGACCCCAAGCTCATTCCCTGAGCTGCTCCGCTGTATCACGGTGAGCAGGGAGCATGCTTTGCAGGTCAAGGAGGTGAAAGGATGCCTTTGTGGGGGAGTGTGGAGTTGGAGAGTGGCTCCAGATGTGGCTGAAGGTCAAGGGGGAGCAGATCATGTGCTGCTTTGCAGGGCTGGCTCAGAGCTTGGCCTTTCTTCTTAATACCAATGGAAAGTTACTGAAGGATTTGGAAAACAGGGACACTGTATGATCAGATTTTCATTTGAAAATGCTCTGTGAAGGGTGTTGGGGAATGTAATCCTATGTTCAGGGATATGGGCAGGGATTCCTTCAGCAGATGATGATAGCAACTTCTAGAATAAGAAAGTAGTAAGGTATTTAGGAGGCAGAGTTCCTGGGTTTAGCTAAGAGGAGAGCAAAGAACCGTGTGCATGTCTAGTCTAAGCAGCTGTTGGTGGTGATTTTATTTACTGAGATGGGAGACTGGGAAGCTTGGAGGAAATATCATGAGTTCAACTTTGGACATGTCAAAATGAGTGTTTATAAAATATCCACTTGGACAGGCATTTAGGCCTTTGGGTCCAGAGCTCAAAAGTCTGGGCCAGAGATGTAAATTTGGCCTTCAGATGGTATTAGAAACACCAGAGTGGACAAATTGAGATGTCTTGTCTATCAACAAGTATCTTATTATTTAGAATGTATCATTTAGAATAAAATGAACACAAGACAGTTTACTAGTGTCTAATAGTGTGGAACAAATTCCAAGAAGACTGTGTGTCAAAGGAAGGAGAGACCAATGGGAAGCTGGGGAAGCTGGAAGTGTTGGAAAGGTTTCCAAGGTAAGCCCAGAAAATAGGTGGGGTTTGGATATTTAGATTGATGTTCTAGAAGTTGATTGAGCATCCTCTGGGGGTAAAAGCTGGGAGCACTTTGGATCTACAGAGGACTTCAGAACCCTCGGTCAGAAGGCTTGCTTCTGCCACTTCCTTAATGGGTCACATTGACTTCTGATCTGTATAAAGAACACTTCAGGTACCATTGCACATAACTCACAGTGGTGGGGACTTTAAAGATGAACTATACATTTTGAAGTTATGCAAATTTGAAAAGCAGAATTGTTATATAAAATTCAAGATTAAGAGTTGATAAGTAATTATCCCAAGGTCACCTGACTGGCAAGTACCTAAACTGGGAGTAGATCCCTGGACTTACAATTAGAAGAATTATATTGCTATGGATTGATAATTTCAGGTTGTTGGGCAAGTTTTTTAACCTTTCTCATTCTCAAGTTCCTCATATATAGTTTAGGAGATAATACCACTAACTCAAATTTAAGCATTTCTTGCATGTTTACTATGTGTGGGTGCTAGTCTAGACCATGGGATCACCGCAGTGAGCAAAGCAAAGTGTTTTCAAGGAGGTAATGTTCTTAAGGTAGGAATGTAATGTTCTTTACAGACATGACAGAGGTAAACAAACATATAATGTGCCAGAGGGTAATAAATACTCTAAGGAAAGATGAAATAGAGTAAGGTGAAGGTCTTTGATAAGATTTGAGCAGACACCATCATGAACAAGAAAGCAAGCAGTATAGATATCGGTGGAAAGAACATACAAGCAGAGAGAGTAGTGCATGCAAAGGCCCTGGGGCAGATATCTTCTTGATGTAGTTGAGAAACAATCAGGAGGCCAGTATAACAATAACAGGAGAAGGAAAAGGGAAAGAGAAAGGGGAAGATGCCAGAGAGTAGCTGGAGACAGGATCATGCAGGGTCTCACCAGCCACAATCAGAACTTTGAATTTTGTTCTGAGTGAGAAGGGCAGCTATGTTAGAGTTTTAAACAGAGAATTGAGTGATTATATTTGTCTTATTGATAGAATACTGGGAGAGGCAAATGAGGTAACAAGTATTAAATTGCTTTATGAACTAGGAAGTTAGGTTAAAGAATACTTCCAGGGTAAGATAATTGTTAGACAGTTGTAGAGCTAGCAAAGAAGGCACTGCCCTGAACCCCAGGGCGCCCCTTTCTGCATAGCTTCCTGAATCTTCCTCACAGTGTCAGTCTAGAATTAGGTTTCACTCTTGAACAATGTTAAAGACATTTCTTCCTTCTCAAGCCATGGGTCTTATTGTCCTGGCAGCTTTTGTCTTTTGGAAGGAGGTACAGGAGCTTGTGATCGCGATCTCAAATAGACAGAAGGGAGCTGGAATAGGGAGCTGGAATAGTGTGAGGCAATATGAGCCTGGGCAGTCAAGATGGTCATAAATTAAACACAGGCATTCTCAGTTCAGGGCTGGGCTAGAGAAGCTAAACCATCAGGAATTAAGAGGAAAAACCAACAGTTATGATAGCATTTGGAGAACTCCATTAATATCTAGTTAGGAAGCCACAGAGTGGCCAAAAACAATAGAGTTGGAATTTATAGGAATTCATAGTTGTTTATATAGTATTAGGCATGGGCTAAAGAGATATAACAGTGCATGAATTGGGACAGAAGTGACCTTGTAGTTTGTGCCCCTGCCTCTGGAGGACCAGTTCCTCTGGATGAGTGCATCTGGCCTGTGGCTGGGCCTGACCCTCCCTCAGTGTGGACAGCCTCATGTGGTCCCCATGGGTGACGAGGGAGAGCCGTCCCTCGTCAAGCTGTGGTTCCTGGCTGGGCAGCCCAGGGACGGAGTCTGGCACCTTGCTCCTTTGCTGTTTGTTGAAGATGGTTTGTGCTCATTTTCTTCCTTTTCTCTCTGCCCTCCTCTTTTCTTCTTTCTCTTTCTGCTTTTTTTTCTCCTCTTTCTTGCCACGAGTAGAAAACATTAACACTTGATTTGATCTCTATTAAATATGTAACTGTTCATAAGATCACTACCCATGTATTAGTCACCCAGAATACACCCCCAGGAGAAAATCTCAACAGGGATTCTCCATTCCCAATGAAATATATGCTATGTGGCTACGAAGTTGTCTTCATAAATCATCCACTCTTTTCATAAATCATCCACTCTTAAGGAAATAAAGCATCATTTTCTTTCAGTGAAACTTTTTTGGGTTCCAACTATAGAAAAACCATAATGATGTACAATCTGTTTGTGAAATTATGTTCCTTACCCTAAGGTATGATTTTATTTTTTGGAAACAACAGACAAGTGATATTCCAATTTTAATTACTTGAAGTCAACATGTTTTAAAAACATAGCTACCTTTAGGTCTCTGTATTTTTCAAATAATTCTTGTTATAATTTAAAGTTTCTTTATCTGCAATTCTTTCAGACTGGAATCTTGGCAGACTCAGAAATCATAATTTTTCTCTAAAAGGACAGAAAACATAGGGCACAATTGGAAATATGTATAGGAGATATGTGTTGTGTGTATATATATATATACATATATATATATACATAGCAACACACACACACACACACAATGCATTTATTCTTGCTAGAGAAGCTCATCCTGGGGGTTTCCAAGGGCAGAATCATATCCAAGTGGTGGAAATTTCAGTGACAACAGATTTCAGTCTCCTTGGGGAAGAATTTTGTCACTGTCAAATCTGCCCACCGACAGAATTGGCTGCCTCATAAGTTCAGTAAAAGGTTGTTTGTGTTTTTTTTCCAGAACTTTATAAATACCAGAAACTTTCAATGACAGGATTATTATGAAAAAAGCATTCAATGATGCCCATCTATTTAAAAACCATGTTATTATAAAAAGTAAAGAACAAGTTGCTCTCTCAGCACATGGGGAACGTGTGACCTGCCGAGCTGTGAATGACTGCTTGGCCGTGTCGCAGAAGCCACATGGACAGAGGAGGGTACACATGGTAATTGATGACTCCGGCAATCTTGAAAATGCAGGAATCGGGAGGGGTCTCAGATATTTATGTATTTTGGCAAGTAGCTAATTTTTGGAAATATTTAATTACAATTGTACAAGCATTATATGCTAAAGAGTCCCTCTTCCCCACTCCCTCCGACCTTTTTGCTTTTGTGGGATCTGAGAAACTCCAAAAATAGCACTCGTTGTTTTCAGGTCAGATCCTAGGCATTCTGAACAAGTCATGTTCTGTTGTCGTGAGCTCTCCAGTTAGGGAAGAGACCAGACAGGTCAGGAGTTGTCACAGAGAAGAGATAGTGCCAGAAACATTGAGGAATTTCTGCAGTGGGAGGTTAGAGGAAAGTCAATAAGATGCTTTAAAGTTGTGAAATATTTTGTGCACACAAAATGGCCTGAAGAATAAGCTAATGAATGCCCATATAACAAGGGCACAGCTTCACCACCAAGAACATTTATCATAATGTCATCAGATCATTTAAAAATGTCATTATAAATAGAATTGGAGCATATATGTAGAGTAGCCCTTGTGGTCTCACCCTGCTTTTTCTTTTCCTAAAGGTTACCACTATTCTGAATTTGTATTTACCATTTCCATGACATTTTTGTGTATTTATTGCCTCTACATGTACAGAAGTACTACATAGTATTTTTGTGTTTGAAAACTTTATCTACATGATATCATACAGTATATATTATTTTGTAGCTTGCTTTTTTTGGTCAGCCTTGCTTTTTAAATATATTCATTTTGATAAGTGTAGTTCTAGAGCATTCATTTCAACTGAATTATCATATTCCATATATTAGCATATCATTATTTATCCATTTTCTTCTTCAAGAATGTGGAAATTGTTTCCTTGTTTTCTACTATCAGCTATATAGTTATGAATCCTTTCACAAGTATTTTTGGGAGCATTTAAGTAAGAATTTTCCAGGGAATAGAAATACTTATTCTTAGAGCATTCACATATTTACAGGATATAATTGAATTGTTCTCAAAATGATTGAACTAATTTATACTCCTACCAGTATTGTATGAAAATTCCTATTTTTCACATTCCTATTCCTACCAGCTCTTGCTAATAACAGAGTTTAATTGTTGTCAGTTGGTAAATATAAATGGCATTTCAATGTATTTTTTAAAATTTTGCAATAGGATTTTCCCCATGAATCTTGGAATCATATGCAGTTTATTCTTGTGCGTGGAGTGTCGTAGGAAGCAATCAATGCAGTTCATTGTTTTCTATGTGATGGTTTTATTTTGTATTTTCTGAGTTACTGGTAAGACTAGACGTCTTTTCCTATGTTTATTGGCCATGTGAACTTTTTGTTCTTCTAATTTGCTCATTTTTATGTTGGATAGTTTGTCTGTTGATTTATAGGAGTTCTTTATATATTCTGGATACTATCCATTCTTAGTAATGTGCATTGAAAATATCTTCTTCCAGTCTGTGGCTTGTTTTTGCTATGATTCTGATATACTAAGATGAAAATTGGTAATTTTTTCATTGTTTTTGTTATTAGAACTTACTTGTAAAACATGTATTCTGTAGCAATTCATAGGGTATTCCTTATTGATTTATTAGATCAAAGTGCAGATATTCTGTATATCTGCATGATCAATGTATTGAGTGTGTTGTACTGGAATCTCCCTTGTGAGGGACCATTTATGAAAACTGATCATGTACCATGCCAGGTCTGAACATACAAGTGTGAACATGTTTCATGGAATTTTCCCTATAAAAATCATGTTCTCTGACCATCATGCAATTAATGAAGAAATGCATTTTTAATGATTACCAAAATTATTTCTATATATTTGAAATTGAAAAAAATTTTCTTCCCAAAACACTCATGGGCCAGAAATGAAATGAGAAAATAATTGGTGTTTAAGGGTAAGAGACAAATATTGAATTTGTCAATTTCTCCTATAGTTCAGTTTTTCATTATTAGTTGTCTATTCATTTAAAACTAGTAGATTGGTACATTCACTTAAAATTAGTCCTTTATTTATTGTACCACCAGTTCCACCATGCTTAAAGATGAGTGTCATTTATTACGTTTGATAAGCATCAGTACATTTTCTGTACTAAGGAGTCTTCTCTATGTCTATTTTGCCATACCACCAGAAACAGAAGTATCTCTTATATTTTCTGTGTAGACAATCACATTTCCTGTAAGTATTGACAATTTTGGTTTTTACCTTTCAAATGCTTTTATTTCTTTTTCTTGTTCTACTCTATGGTCAGTGTCTTTAGTATATATTGAATAGAAAGGTACATAGTGGATATGCTCATTTTATTCCTGATTTTAAATGGAATGCTTTGAATATTTTATGCATAAGTAGGACTTTTGCTGTGTTTTCTTTGTTGATAACATTTATCAGATAAAGGAAGCTGCCATCTGTTCCTATTTTGTTAGGATAAGTTAAATTAAATTATCAAATGCTTTTTGTGCACTGATTCCAATAACCATGTGTCTTTTCTCCTTTAACCTGGAATGTACTCAATGAACTTCATTAAGAAAACTCTTAGGTTCAACTATACACATATTCCTGATCAAAACCAACTTGGTCATCAAGTACTGGTTTTAGTATATGGCTATATTTGCTTTGCTTAGGCTTTATTTAGGATTTTTGTGTCTACATTTATGAGTAGAGTTGACCTAAAGTTTTCCTTTCCCGTGCTGTGTGTCTGGTTTTGATGCCAAGGTCGTTCAAGCTGCACGGCATGAGTTTGGATTGTTCCCTCCTTTTGTATTATCTGGAATACATTATAGAAGGGCAGGATTATTTGTTTCTCAAGACTTTGATAAAACTCATTTTTAAAATGTCTAGGCCAACCTCTGGGTTTTGTGGATAGATGTTTAATTTCAGGCTTTTTCCCCCATGGTTTTGTGCTCTTCAGGTTTTCATTTTCTTTTTGATCCCTTGTTAACTAATATTTTTCTAGGAAATTGTCCATTTTGTATACATTTTTAATTTCTTGGTATGAAATTCTTCATAGGCTTATCTTTTTTTTTTTTTTTTTTTTTAGAGGAGGACCGTTTATTTAGTGCTCACAATTTCAAAGACCTTAGTCTTGACAAGTGATTTCATTCTTGGGGGCCCTAGGAAACATAGAACATCATGCCCAATGAGTGTTGCAGAGGAAAGCAGGTGAGAACATGGCACCAGGAATCTTCATAGGCTTATCTTTTGAAGTTATTTACCTTTGCTTGTAGCTGTGATGATTGCCTTTGTAATTCCAAATAATTTGTGTCTTGTTCAAAATCTGATTAGTATATATGTTTAATCTATCTTATTCGTCTTTTCAAAAATCACATTTTGGTCTTACTTATGCTGCTTATGGTTTGTCTTTATTTCATTTGCTCCGTCTTTTCAATGTATTACTTCCTTCCTCCTTTGTTCTGTTGTTCGTTATTGTTGGATATGTTATTTCTCTTCTAGTAAAAGTCATATCAAGAATCATGTTCATTTACTCATTTTCCCTCTTAAGTCAACAAATATTTAGGTGCCAAGCATTGTTCTAGGTAATATGGATCCATCAGTGAGCAAAACAATCATAAAGATATTCCCATATTTTAAATTTTTTGGTATGAATTTTTTATTCCATGAGTTATTTAGAAGGTTCTCTATACTTCCATTGCTGCGAGGGAGGGGAGGTTTGTATGTTGGCTATTTCTAATTGTGTTTTGTTTAGAGAATGTGGCATGTCTGATACTGATTTTTTGGGTACTTTTCAGATATGCTTTGTGACCTGGAATGTGGTTATTTTTTTTGTAAAAGTTCCATGTGTGCTTGAAAAGAATGCCGACCAATGATCTTACGATTCTTTCAACTTGGCCATTCAGTGGTTCCATGTCAAAGTCAAATAACCCTGCCTGATCTGGCATGTTGTTCAAAGTCATAGTTAAAAGGGCCTAATTCGTGTTGAGGTTGATTCAATAGGCAGTCGGGAGTGGTGTTCCGAGTGCCCTCCACTCTAACACAAGAGTTTAATGAGGACCGCCGTTTCCTTTTTCTTCTGAGGAACAGTAGGGCAGAGAATCATGGAATATCAGAAAAATCTGTTTGCAGTTGTCCACAGCCAGCAGCAACCTAACAACTTGAGCAATTATTCAGCAGACACTTAGGTAGCACTTAAGCGTGTGCTGCGTGCTGTTCTGAGTGTTTTTACACATACCGCCTCACTTAATCTTCCCGGCAGTCCTTGACAGAGTTAGTATGATTATCCCCATTTCTCTGATGAGAAATTGAGCACTGAGAGATGAGGTCCTAAGGTCTCACAGACAGTAAATAGCAGAATCAGTGTTGAATTCAGGCAGTCTCTGACCCCAGGGACCATGCTCTCAACTGCTCCATGAGGCTGCCTCACACAGAGGACTCAAATCTCATTAAAAATACACATTCTGTCACCCGGCCACAGACTTCCAGTATCAAAATCTCTCCAGAGGTAAAGTTTTGAAATTGGAATTATCCACACATTTCCAGATCCAGTTTTTGTCTGGTTATTCTTATCATCGTCCAGGTGGAGAAACTGAGGCCAGGGGTTTCATTAATGGTACATGAAGAGAAAACCTGGTTCTCTGAAACTTGCTTTGTGTAAGCTCTCAAGTGGATGCAGGGGAGCTTAGGAAGCTTAGCATTGCCCTAGGAAGCCTGGCCCACCATGTGCTTGTGGGTCTAAGCTGCTTATTCTTTCCCAGGGAGAAACCATGTAGAGCTGATAGCTGATTTTCAATTGTTCTGCCTCTCTCTGACCTTCTCCTCCTGTCTCTGTATCACTGTCTATGTGTGTTTCTCTCTTTATTCTCTCTCTCTTTCTCTCTCTCTCTCTCTCTTTCTCTGTCTTAGGTAAAGTCCTTCATTAAAGAATTGAAGCAGAAACTGGAAATTTGGGGAATTGGTGTGGGTTGGTGGCATTCATTTCATCTCTAGTGGAGTGTTAGAATCAAGTTGTTATGGTTTAAATATGAGATGTCAGCCCCAAACTCCTATGTGAACCAGTGTAAGAATGTTCAGAGTGAAATGATTAAATTATGAGAACTGTAAACTAATCAGTGGGTTAATTTATCCATGTGGATTAATCCATGGATATGAGTTATAAGTGGTAACTGTAGGTACATAGAGTATGACTGGAAGAAGTAGGTCACTGGGGGGTTTGCCTTTGGGGTTTGTATTTTGTACCTGGTGAGTAGAGCTCTCTCTACTTCTTGTCAAGTCCTGAGCTGCTTACCTTTGCTAAGCCCTTCTGCCATGATGTTCTGTATTACCTCAGGCCCAGAGCTATGAAATAGGTCAACTATAGACTGAACCTCCGAAACCATGAGCCAAAATGAACTTTTCCTCCTCTAAGTTGTTCTTGTCAAGCATTCTTGTCATGATGATGTGAAAGCTGACTAAAATACAAGTGAATCTAGTTCAAGTCCCAGAGCTGCCACCTTCTATCTTTGTCATACTGGATTATGACTTATTCCTCTCACTTTTCTGATCTATATAAAGAAGCATAATAATACTAGCTTGTAGTATCATTGAGAGGACCAAATTAAAGAATATTTGTAAAGTTCTTGGTACATGTGAACAACAAGAACAAACTTTGAGTCTCCATTCTGCATCAGGCATGGGTGGAGACTCTTAAATTTAGAGAAAATCCCATCCCTCAAGGGGTTTGCAGTCTAGCAGAGGGACAAAGCAATAGACAAATACAGATGGAATGTATTCATTAGTAAAATGTACTATGATGAAAACAAAGCAGTGCAAGGGAGGAGAAAGTGAATGGTTTGGTAGGGTGGTCAGGAATGGTCTTTCTGAGCAGAAACTGAATATAAAGGAAGGAAGGGAGGCAAGAGCCAGGTCATGGAGCCCTTTGATCATTGGAGGATTCTGGATATACTCTGAATATTCAGAATTGAGACAGGAAGTCATTTGGGGCTCTGAGCAGAGGATGACATGCTTACACTGACATTGTTGAGCGTTTGCTTCAGTTGCTAGTGGAGACTAGGTTATGAATGGCAGGTGCAGAGTGGAAAACCAATAGGAGGATGTGGCAGTGGCCCAAGGGGAGACGACCGTGGCCTGAAGAACTAGGGCAGTAGCCATGGAGAAGGTGAAAAAGATTTAGATTCTGGCTAAAAATATTCAGGCAGACCCCTCAATATTTGTTGATGAAGTGAGTGTGAGATATGTGAAATAAAGGTTGAGAATGATACCAAGATTTTCATTTGCACAACTGAAGAGTATTGGTGAGGGAGGGAGAAATCAAGTGATTAGTTGTGAACATGGTTAATTTGTGACACCTGTTACAATCATGTGACGATAAGAAGAAGATATCTCAAGGGAACTTTCAAGTGGATAATCATTGGCATTTAGATTATTTTTTAACCATGAGATTCATCAAACTCACCAAATGGGTAAATAAAGACAGAGAAGAGAGATAACCAAAATGAGGCCTGGGTCTGTCTAAAGTTAGAGACTATCTCTCTAGAGATGATGGAGATCTCACTAAAGTGACTGAGAAGAAGTGACTAATGAGATAGGAAGAAAATCAGGAAAAAGTGGATTCCCAGAGGGTCATGTGAGAAAAAGGCCTCAGGAAGGAGACCTGAGTGACTTCTGTTGCTAACAGAAAAGAGTTTCATGATGCCATTCATGCTCAGAAGTGTTACTTTTCTTCCTCCTCTCTCAGTCTGTCTGCTCCTCTGTCTGACTGAGGTATTCCCTTATACCCTCTGCTTATGACCTTCCAGCCTGAAAATGAGACACAGGATGGTCTTCTTGCCATCACCTGCAGATCTCCAAGGCTATTGGCATCTCAGGGAAAAATCTACTAGCTCTTGATGCTTGGGTCTCACAGCAAAGCAGGGATATGACATTCCAGACTGGGAGCTGCTGCCAGGACATGAACTTAGACTCTTGTCAATTACCTGAGCCTGAATGTGGTCTAAATCCAGGCCTGGGCATGGACTCTTTGAGCCCATATGATAGAGTCGGGTCTTCAGTGAACTCAATAATTTCAGACAATAAGAATTTAGGAGAATGTATATATCTTTGAGCTTAGCATTCATTACCAACCTGACATCAACTAACTGACAAGTTAATGGGTTACAAAACACAAGTATCTTACTTTATAATACAAATATCCAGCCTAAACATATTATCTTCCTTAATTTTACACAAAGATAATAGGGACAAAAACCTAAATCATTCTTACTTCTTTTTGTTTTCTTATACTCCACAGTTAATCCACAGTTCGATACCTGATTCTACTACTAAAATATACTTCTAAGGCAAAAACACCTTTCATCCAGTCCACTAGTACAAACCAAGTCAAAACTTTCATCAGTTTTTGCCTGGGTTATTGCAAAAACCAGCTTCCTGCCCTGACTGGCACCTTATTCCTTGGTATAGT
>JAJEJO010003774.1:143274-181570 GCA_020662805.1 Glaucomys volans | reverse complement strand
TTTAAATTAGCTTTCTGAAATCTTTTTTTGTGCTGAATCAATTAGTACTTTACATAGTTCTTTGTTTCCTCAGAAGCAAATTATTTTGGTTTCTTAAAACAATTTCTTTTGAATTCACTTGCTGCTATGTAATACAGTACTTAGTTCTATCAAAGGAGATAGTAAAATGTGAAAATGCTTTGCTTTATACACAAAACATTAGGAAAAATAAAAAGGAAAACCCACATTTTAGAATCACTTTCACATATGAAAAAAATACCTTATTTTCAGACTTTGACTAAATCGTGGAATACTAAGATACTTAATTACACTTAATTGATGTACTTTAAGCAATTTTCTCCAACCGGCTTTGCCTAGTGTGATCACTTGCATTAATGTACGATTGATAGGTTTTGCCACTTTCCAAAATGAAGAAAAAACAAAAAGTAAATGGTGCGATGATAACTGATATAATCAGGAATCTATTGCTGATGGACCACAGAGGAACTATCTGTTCTTTGAAGGTCTAAATTTCTTTGTAGTCAACAGATTTTTTTTTTTTTCTATTTTAGAGGCATGACTAGCATTACATACATACAAGGGGAACTGAAGAGGGAAGCCCTTGCATAAACACTTTGGTATGGATTCCAGAGTGCTTGCTGTTGTCTGGGATAAGCCATGCTTGCTTAGCTAGGAGAATTAGGTTTTACGCTCTTCTTTCAGGCTATCCATTTAGGAGAAATAGATGCATATTGTTGAAGAATATTTTTTTAAAAGTTCCATTCCTTCTTTTTAGGAAGTAAATGTTCATATTGTAAAAAATTCTTTCAAATCAAGCTCAAATAATAGTACTACATTTTGCAATTGCAACTTATTTTGTTCATTTTCCTTTTGTAGTATGAATGTCTGCAGAGATAAATCTGAGGTGCAGTGGGTGTGGGCCACTATCATTTATTCTTTTAGCCTTTCTTTCTAGTTACATTAACGAAAATCAGTTTATGAGTAAAATGTGCACAGTAAGGGACATGGCAAAGGAAACTTTTATGCACATTGAGAGAGGGACAAAGGCTTTCAGGTAGAGTCGGGAAGAGATGCTGAAAGCGGTATCACATCAAAAACAGTCTTCCCTGATCCAATTATTTTACTTTGGGTCAATCCTCATTAACTATTACTGGAAAACATAAAGCCTAAGACATTTATCATTTTCCTATCTTATCTTCTCCTTTTGGAACATATCAATTATTTTATTTAATCTAAAATGCTACAGATATTCTTCGAATCAGTGAGTGATTACCCCCTACCATGGAGAAGAGATAAGTTTATCACAAAAGAATAATTTATCAGTATGGGATGGGAAAGTAAAAGGAGGGATTTAAATCTTATTTGCTTGGAAAATGACATATCTTCAACATAATAAATGCTTTGAGAGAAAGCTAGACGAAACTAAATTAATGGAAGAAAGGAGTGCAGAGCACAGAAAATGTCAAACATTTTAAACATCAAAGTCAATATATGATGTAAAAAATCATTTGAGAAGGAAAACATGCAATTCTTACAATGGCAATAGGAATGGAAGCTGTCTGGTAAATTCAATATGATTTCTGCTATTTTATCATAAGAATGAATAGATTATAGAGGAAATAGATGAGTTTCTCCTTAATGACCCGATAGGAGAGAGAAGCCAGTAGATTGATGACTAGTGCAAAACCCTAAAAATGCCCATTTTGCATTTTCTTTCTTCCAGGTTTATAACAGGCAAACTCAGAGGAAAGCCATTAAAGCAATATTGGTGGATTTACATGAGGGTCCCATTTCTTTCTCCACCTTGCTGGGCAGAGTACATTGAGTGTACTAGGTCCTACGTGCACATTTCTCTGATCTCCTAGATAGAAGCAGAATCTGCTGGGGCAAGAGTTGATGCACAGAGTCATGTGGACAACTGTCAAAGTCAGTAGCCACAAAAACAAGTTTTAGATGAAGTGGATCCTAGAGGATATTTTGATGTGATATAGAATATTAGTTTATTTCCAATATTCAGAAAATTGCAACCTGGAAAATTCACTCCTGCTTTATGTCTTATTTTTCAAAAGATAAGAAAAAATGTATAATTAATTGGATAGCCCTGCTAGAAAAGATAAATAATATTTTATCTCTGAGAAAGCAAGTTAAATTTTTGGAAACTAAAATTTTAAATAAAATTTTGACTTATTTTCAATGCCATTATTTGAAAACATTAAAAGAGGGAAATTACAAAAATAGCCTCAGCATATAGAGAATTTTCATATCATAAATATGACTTACTCTAAAAGTACATATACATAAGATGTATAAATATTCATATAATACATATTGTATTACATGTTCATAAATGTTATTTTAGTCAGTAAAGAAATATTTCTCTTAAGATTAGCAATTGTTTAAAGTCCAGAATATAAAATTATATTAGAGTTCTTCCGAAAACCAGATACAATAGTATATATATGGTGAGAGCTAAGATGAAATTTATTAAGGGTGATCACTCAAAGAATTAGAGAGAGTTCCACAATATACTGACTGCAAACTGGAGACCCAGGAAAGCTGGTGGTGTAATTCTATCTGAAGGTGAGAACCATGAGCTCCCAGGTCTAAGAGGACAAGATAAAGAGGCAGGGAGAGAGGGAGAGGGAGAGAGACAGAGATTGAAATTCACCATTTCTCCATGTTTATTCTACTCAGGGCCTGGATGGATTGGAAGATGCCCACCCACACTAGAGAGGGCAGATCTTTTTACTCAGTCTGCTAATTCAAATGCTAATTTCTTCCAGAAACAAAGTTACGCATGCACACAGAAATATTTTATCTTCTTTATGGTTATTCCATAGCCCAACCAAATTGACACAACATTTACAAAAAGCATCCCTGGGAGAAGACAGAACATACAAGAGTAAAGAGTGAGCTAGATATAAGAAAGGCAAGTATGGAATAATTATTCAAGGATTGAAATTTTTAATGATTTTATTATTTTGATCTTAAATACAAAACTGTGGAGGGTATCGGTGCTTAGCAGTACAAGTTTGCATTCACTTGAACTCACAGAATTGCCCAGTTACATCCACTTTAAAGTGAATCTCATATTTGGGGTGTGTTTTGTGAAAATTCTCAAAATAACACTATGGTAAAGATGAAAGTAGCATATTTTCTATTCATTGTTAACAAGTACTGCAGTAGTGAGTTCAGGGCTTCAAATCCACTCAGCGGTGAGATGAATGAATTGCTTTCAACCACGGTTCACTACATTCCCTGGTTTCTACATCCAAGTTTCCTCTTAGTATAAGATAATAGCTGAAAATTCACCACTTATGCCTACACTTCAAACGGCAAGCATTGGGAAGAAAAGATGCAGCCCCTTCTGTTTAAGTATACTTCTCAGAAATCTTCTTGAGTACCACCAGTAAGAATTTAATCACACAATGAAAACTGTCAGTAAAGGTCTCTAGAACATTCCGTCTATTCTTCTTGCCTGTGCATCTAATCAGATTTTCATTACTGAGGAAGAGAGGATACACATATAAACATCTCATAAACACAGAAGACCTTGTACCACCATAATTTGGTTATAAATCAGTATAACCTTGAGTTAATAACAACATGTCAACGATGGCTCATTAATTGTGACAAATGCACCCTTCTAATGTAAAATGTTAATATGCTCAATGTTACACATACTCTCAGAGTGTTGGAGGTGTCACCTTGCTTCATGTAACTGCCCATAAAATTGCTTTTTAAAATAGTTTTTCAGCATTCAAGCAAAAACTAACACAATAGAAATGATGATAGAAAACTTTATGGGTTTTGTATTTAAGTTATTTCTCATTTCTACCTACTCAAATTTCTCAAATAAAGGGTTTCAGAGCAAAAACTGAACTCAACCTGTAAGTGTAAGTTCATTGATAGAGACCTGAGAAATATCCAAAGAGTTGCCTAAAAAGTGTTCAATTACACAAAATATCCATTAGTACCATTACATGTATGCCTTATTCTTCTTATCAGTATTCATTCTATTATAGATATGCCTTATTATAAAGAACTTCTGAAAACATTAAGGAAAGGGACCCCATCAGCCTTACAGGAAACTCAAGGCAGAGAAAGTCTTATATTGGAGAAAATTTTAATGTATCTTTTATCTAATTGATTGGATTATGAATTAATCTTAAAAATCCATATTTTTTAAATTCCCTATTAATTATTTTAGTTGACACATGATAATAGCATATTTTTCTTGGGTACATGTGACATTTTAATTAGTTAATGATCAAATCAGAGTAATTAGCATGTCCATTACCTTAAACTTGTTATCATTTTCTTTATGGTGAGTATGTTCAAAATCTCTTCAACTATTTTAAGATATGTAAGTCATCGTCATTAACCGTTTTCACCCTGGTACTTATTAATCCTAGTTCATCATATAACACCACAACTTTATCAACTTTCACTAAAATGGACAAAAACACTGCAACATGACAGACACTTTAGACTATCAAACTTGTAAAGATCAATGATAAACTCACAAAACAATTTAGCTGACAGCCCAAATTGTTTCAGAACTGCTGTGAACCTGTGTACCTTCTGGATGGCTCCCCTCCCCCCCTTTCAATGGGAGTGGTTATAGTGACGACTTTCTGTTCTACCACTGTATTTGGGTTATAATGGTTGAGGACCTTTTGTCACGGGTTCTTCATTCCTAAGATCAAGAGAAATGGGGCTAGAGTTGAGCACTCATCTAGCACATGTGAAGCACTAGGTTAGATTCTCAGTACCACATAAATATAATAAATAAAATAAAGGTATTGTGTCCACCTACAACTGAAAAAAAAAAAACAGATCAAGGGAAACTAAATGTAATGTCTTACTAAAGGCTCACTAAAGGAAATACTTCTGTAGAGTAACTTTTTGAAATAAACTTGATTCAGATGAAAAGATCTTGAACCTTAAGGATGAGACTACTGCAATATGCAATAGGTCAGAGATCAGGAAATGATGGAGAGCAGGCCAATTCTGTTCCACATGTGTTAGTAAATAAAGGTATACTGGAACACAGTCACACATTTGTCTGTACATTGCCAATGGTTTTCAAGCTATAGTGGCAGAATTGAATAGTTTGAATGAGATTATGTATTACTACAGGGCTGAAAATAATTATTGTCTCATGGATTATTGTTGAATTATGGATCTTATAAAGTGGGGGATATATTTTTCATATGGAAATGATGTAAATATTATATGGACAGAGGTCTAAATTATATCTGCAATTTTTTTCTCCATTTTTCTCACGTATGTTTGAGAATACTTTATGTCTCCTAAAATATGGGACCCTAAAGTATGTGACAAGCGAAGAAACACTACCTATGGCAAGGTACTAAAGGCATTTTAGCTTTTTCTCTCACTCTCTCTCAAGACATGTACACTGGAAACCCAATCACTGTGCTACAGACAGCAAAAAATCAGCTTGTGGGGTGAAAAAAATTGAAAAGTCCAAGTGAAGAATATCTGAGATGATAGTTGAAGGCCTGCAAAAGTCGCCAGACATGAATGAAAAAAAAGTTTTGGATTATTTCATTGCCCCGGGGAAGGAGATAAGGGCATGGTTTCACTCTTTTCACTTACTGGTTTTGCAATATATTTTGTTATTCAGAAGAGTTCAGCTAGTAGAATGATGGAGCTTTTTTAAAAAATGTTGAAGTAACAGTGCCTTGACATTGAGGACAATTTCTCATTTATTTTTGTTTCTCTAGTGTTTTAACAGTTTTACTAAAAATATAATTGTATATTAGGGTTTGGATGTTTTTTATCCCCCAGGGGACCATGTATTGGAGGTTTGGCCCTCAATGTAACAGTATAAACCTTTAACAAGGGAGACGTAATGGGATGCTACCTCCAGAAGGGAATATTGGTGTCCTGGAGTTACATCAAGCAAGAGCAAATTGTCATAAAAACAATTACATTTTAATTGTTTTGCTACATCCTGCACAGCCCTCTATTCAGGTTCCCAAATTGGTCAGCGAGGGGATTGAGAAAAGACAAACAGACACAAAAGTAGAGAAAAAGTTGGGGCCTGGTGGTTCAGCCAACATCTAATGGAGGAAGACTGATTACAAGCAAAGCTTTACATATAGGTTTTAACATCAAAGGGCTTTATTATGAGAAAGTTCCTTTAAAACAAACAGAAATAAGGTCAAAGGTGTAAAAAGTCCGATTATAGTTATTAGCTGCCACCCACAATTCTTTACCCCCAGGCTGCTGGTGTTTGATCCTTAGGTCCTGAACTGATATATTCTGTGTCTGGCACAGAATTCTCCTTTGAACAGGGCATCACTGTAGCAAGTGGGCAATCTTCAATGGGCACCTTCGAATGAAGAAATTCCCAAGAGGGATATCACCTTTGTCTCTGGGCAGTTCAGGACCCATAATTCATTCACCACTCCCAACATGTTTTGTATAATTTAATTATATAAAAATAAATTGTTGTAAAAACAATATATATTCAATGAATTATATATATGTATTCAATGTATACAAATTGTTAAGTATGTATATATGCATATACCTGTGAAAGCACTACAGCGATTAGTGAAGTAAACATACTTATCACATCTAAAAGTTTACCTGCAGTCATTAATTTTTTTTCTGTATCTTGGGGTAAGAACCCTGTACAAGAGATGTATTCCATTAAATTTTTGAGCACAGAGTATTGTAAACTTATTTTAGTCAGTCCTTTCACTGCTGTGACCAAACTACCTGAGAAGAACAAATAGAGGATGAAAAGTTTATTTGGGGCTCATGATTTCAGAGGTCTCAGTCCATAGATGGAAGACTTCATTCCTCTGTAAAATGTGAGGCAGAATATCATGGTGGAAGGGCATGGCAGAGGAAAGCAGCTCAGGACATGGCAATCAGGAAGCAGAGAACTTCCCCATCACAGACCAAATATAAATCCCAAAGGCATGCTCCCAATGACCCACCTCCTTCAGTCACACTCCACCTGCCTACAGTTACCAACCAGTAAATTCCACATTAATGTACTGATCAGGTTAAGGGTCTCATAACTTAATCATTTAACCTCTGAATTTTCTTGTATCATTTCATACATGAATTTTTGGTAACACTTTTTATCTAAAGCATAACATAAGTATAGACAATATATTGTGCAGCCAATCTCTAGAACTTTTTCATCATTACAATCAAAACTTTATAACCATTGAAACACATCCCATTTCATTCTCCCCCAGCCCCTGGTAACCACTACTCTACTCTATGCTTCTACAACTTTGACTTATTTTGGTAATTCATGTGCATGACATCTTGTACAATTTGTCATTTTATGACTGTTTTACTTCATTTAGTAGGTTCACCAGGTTCACTCATTTGTAGGGCAGTATTGTCTTTAGTAAGAGTCAGTAACATTTAATCTTGTGTACGTACTCTATTTTCTTTATCTCTTCATCTCCCAAGGGATTTTAGGATGTTTCGATATCTAAGCTTTTGTGAATAACATTGCAATGCGTATGGTGTTACAAATATGTTTTGACGACCCTGACTTCAATCCATTTGTATATACACCCAGATGTAAGATTGCTAGATCATATAGAATTTCTATTTTCAGTTATTTGAGGAAACACCCTACTCTTCCACAATAACTGTAATAATATGCATTTCTGCAGGATACAAAGGTCTGATTTTCACCCCATGTTCATTAAAACATTATTTTCTGGGTGTTTTGTTTTGTTTGATGTGGTTTGGTTAACTTTATGGAAGTCATTCAAATAACTGAGATGATATTTTATGTGGTTTTGATTTAAAACCCCACAATTACCAAATTGGGCATATTTTCATGTATCTGTTGGTCCTTTTTACACCTTCTTTAAAGGAATATCTATTAGGGCCTTCTGCTCTTTTTAAATTGTACGGTTTCCTTGTTATTGAGTTGTTGGTGTTATTTATAGGTAGATATAGATATATAGATACATATGTTGCTTAGGCTGCTCTCAAACTCCCGAGATCAAGTGATCCCCTTGCCTCCATTTCTGAGTACCTAGACTGTAAGCAAGCAACACTGTACTCAGCTGATGTCTTTCTACATTTTGTATACTAACACCTTACCAAATTTACTCTTTGCACTTTTTTCCCACTTCATAGGTCGTCTCTTCACTTTGTTGATTATTTCCTTTGCCACACGAAAGCTTCTCAGTTTGATATGGTTCCTGTTGTCTGTTTTTCCTTTTGTTGCTGCTGTTGTCATGGCCAAGAAGGAATGTTAAAGCTAATGGCAAGATTCCCGCTGTTTTCTTCTAGGACTTATAATTTTGTAACTTACATTGAAGACTTTAGTCTATTTTGAATTGAATTTTATGTATGGTGTAGAATAGGTGTCTGATTTCATTTATTTACATGTGGATATTCGTTTTTTTTCCAACATAATTAATTAAGACACTAGCCTGTCCTTAGTTTGTGTTCTTGACACACTTATCAAAAATCAATGCACTGTATATGTGTAGGCTTATTTATGAGCTCTCCATTCTCTATTGACCTATATATTGCTTATTATAGCTATAAACATTTTATAAAAGTGATCTCCCCTCAACTTCCAAATATGGAGCAAAGGTAAAAATAACATCAAAATAATTAATATTCTTAATTTAATATTCAGTCTGATGATTATTCCTAGTTAATCTATGCTTTACCAGGATAATTACATGTAAGAAGTTATGGACCATCACAACTTCACAATAATTTTATTTTTTACTTTTCTTATGTTTGGATGGTATACTAACATCTTAAATACTTTGCATTTATAGAAAGAGCTGTTAGTGGGCTTAGGTTATTTGTACAATTTATAAAATACTACAATATACTTAGATATTAAGAGAAATTCTATAGATTTTGAAAGAATAAACAGTAGTTTCACACCTCATTTAATTAATAGCATTCAATTAACATCATTCTAAATCATTCTAAATCCATCACCTTTTGCACTTTTTTGGATAATACCATCAGAAGAAGGAAGGCTCTAAGTCAGACTATATTTTAAGAAGTTCACACAGAGGGGAGCCATAACTGAGGACATAGTCTTAAGTAGATGGATGGCTTAATCAGAACCACTCGTGTAAATACCTTTAGTCTCTGATGCTTTTTAAAATGTATATAGATAAGTGGTTTAAACATTTGCATCAGAAAATATACTTGGGATAAAGATACGTAGGGAAACAAGAGAAACACAAAGAATAATTTTAAAGCTAACATGTTTTATATTTTTTCATAATATTTAGCCTTTATTTTAGCATAAAAGTTAATCTACATAAGCATAGAAAATATTTTTCTTAGGAAAAATTTCTGTCCCAAATAGTATCCTCTGGGTGACATTCAATTATAAATAGAAGCCATCAGATTTTAACTCAGAAGTAGGATCACACCATATGACAGAACTATTGTCTTCAAGAACTGAAAAGGCAATTTGGTTATAATTAATTAATAGACTTCAATGTGTGAAAATACCAATTCATACATATCACCAAGAATTATGTGCAAGAAGGCATGTCTGTCTTCCATCTACCTGTCAGATTTGTACAAGTTTTTCTCTTGTCTGTTCTTTGTGCCCATTGCCACAGTACTCACAAACCCAAATACAGAAGCCTTGCTGAAAATGTACAACACTGAGCAGAAATTGCACTGTATTTTCTAATCACTGAAATGTAAAATTACTTTCACCTCGTAAGTTACTAAATTGGCATTTAAAAACATTCTCACAAACGAGATGGAATCATCTCTTGGAATGACACAATACTATATTCTTTTTTCTTGTCATTTCATACATTGATCCATACCTCCAATCTTTACTTCATTCCACGTTTTCTGTTTATTCTGGCCCTACATCACACAACTGACAGGATTCTGTATATTAGGCCAAGTGCATTTGTTTACAGAACAAGCGTGCAAGTGTTGCAGAGGGGCTAAACCACCAGTGAGCGATATATCCAACTTTGAGACAGAAAGTTGGAAAGTTAAAAAAAAAGAAAGAAACTGATTCTAAACATGCATTTTTCTTCTTGATTTGAAATTCACATTCTATCAAGAATGAGTTTGATTCACATAGTTTTAGAAATGAATCCTCTAGACAATTTAAAAAATAATCATTTACCTTGATATCAGTCTTTATTTCCCAGTCAGCACAATTTCACTGCAGAAAATTAATCTCTATTCTCTTCATATTACTTTGCTGGCTGATAGTAAAGTGCTGATTTTCAGCAGGATAAAATTTGCCATATTAACTGATTATTTTCCTTTGAACATCCTTTTCATTTCCTCTTCCATGTTCAGTTAGCTTGTTTCTTTTTCTCTCAATATATCAGTGAACAGACAGCCTGATATAATACAAAAGGGCTCATTCTTGATTTTTCACTGATAAAATAGATTAGAAAAATAATAAAAATTTTCCCAATATAAGGCCAGCATACTGAAGCAAAAGTAAATAATATTTATGTCTTGCCTTGCAAACCTGGAGTGCATTGCATATTGTGAAGAAATAAAAACTATCTTGATGGGGAGGTGCTATGTGCTGCTGATACTGAGTGCTAAATTTCTTCTCTGTCCTTTTTCACCTTTGCTTGAAAAACAAGCAAAACAGAAAAACATTAACAATGTTCTTTGGAAAGTATGTATCAGAACAGGACAGTTCTTCATCCCTGGATAGAGTCCGGGGAAGCAGCAGGGCTGTGCTCAGAAACTGCAAGGTGGCAGATTTGAGATGGTAGAGATATCTTCATGTGAGAGTGGCTGTCCCACATGTCACCGAGGGAAGAATTGGACTATTTGGGAAGGACTTACAATGGAAGAAGATGTACAGCAGTATGTCTAGAATATGAATTTTCCCAAAAGATCATTACATGACAACCAAGGACAAAGGTTCCCCTCCCTCCCAAAACAACACACATTTACCACTTGATTCCTCTTAAGGACACTCCAGATTTTTATACCCTATCATGAAGATAGGGTCCTAAAAGATTCTGAATTCTTTGAGACTAAATTTTGAAGACCCAGGGAGAGTAGATTTTAGGTACAATTCAGATTATTTATTATAAGATGAAATTTATTTCATATCCACATGAATATACATATATATATATGAAACAAGATCCTTTTGTCAAAAAATGTAAATGTTGAAACATATATTTTGATATACTAGACCATTGTATGTGACTTCTGTAGGGAACAAAGCTCAGTGCTTATCAATGCTTTAACCTATTTGAAATAATATTAATGTCAAAAAAAGAAAGACTTCACAATATTTTTCTACATATATTTGGTTATCTTAAAAAATACAAATTGTATCATAAAGTATTTTTTAAAATTAAAATCAGCTGAAACTTACTGCATTAGTCTGCCTAAGTTGATATAACAAAATATCAGACTGTATAGCTTAAACAACAGAGATTTATGCTTTCACAGTTTGAGAAGCTGAAAGTTCCAGATCAAGGTCGGGGAGAGTTGGGCTCTGCTGGGGCTCTCTGCCAGTCTTGCATAAAACTTCCTTCTCTCTCTATTCACATGTGACCTTCCCCGATTTCTGTAGATGGAGGCAGAGTAAACTCTTCTTATAAGGACATTGGTTACAGCAAATCCAGGCCATACTTTTATGACCTCATTTATTACTTTTGTTCTCCCCAGTTGTTAGGACTTCAACCTATGAATTCTAGTGAAACACAGAAGTCAGTTCTTAACACTCACCATCCTGAGATTAAAAACAGTTTTATATTTTTCATGAATCTCATAACATAGCTAATATGATATTACGCATGAGTTTTTTTTTTTCTTTGTGGTGTCTTTTTAAAATTTAGACATGAAGTATTTATTGGAATATATAAGAGCAGTTGAATATTGTAATATGAGAAATCCCTCCTGATATTTAATTATCAAACAATAGTGACTTTAAACACTTTACACAATGCTGGATATTTCTGCACAACAAACATTTCTACAGAATAAATATCTTGAAATTTACATTTCAAACCAGGCATGGTGATGCACACCTATAATTCCAGCAATTTGGGACATTGAGGCAGGAGGATTTCAAATTAGAGGCCAGCCTCAGCAAATTAGTAAGGCCCTACGCAGTTTAGTGAGACCCTGTCTCAGAATAAAAAATAAAATGGGCTAGGGATATCATTCAGTTGTTAAGTGCCTCTGGGTTCAATTCCCAGTACCAAAAATAAACAAACAAACAAAAAATTCATTTGCAAACAGAACTCTAATCTTTTTTTTTAATTTACTCATCCTCCAAACTTGCCTCCTTAATGGAGCCATAACTTTCATGTGAAATAAAGGATCTATAATAGCAATTTTTATTTTAAAGGATCTATAATAGCAATACTTATTTTTCTATGCTTTCTCTATCACATATGTTCAACCTACACTGTACTACTTTGCTGTGGCCACAATAATCCTGCAAAAGAAAACTGAACAAAAATCTAAAAGCAAAGTTAAGAAAGGCTGAAAAAATAAGTAATTATTTAGCACTTCAGCCCGCAGTTCTACCAAAGAAACTATGATTAAGCTTTGTTCTACGGTGCAGTCCCCACTGTCACCACCACTCCAGTGACCTGCAGGAATGCTGGGAATCTCAGTGAATCTTGACCACTTTCTCTCACAGATATCAGGACCATTTTTTTAATTCATTTGTCTGTTATGGCCTGGTGTGGAGTGGGATTCTGGGATGCAATATTCATATTCCTGTGTTTCTTCCTATAGTAGACTATTTCAGGAACAATGTCATGGCTTGGGCAGCTGACAGAGAGATCAAGCTGAAATGTACAAGAAGTGATGCACCCATTCCATTGGCCAAAGCTGGGCTTTCCATTGGCCATAGAGAGTGATGTGGAGGAGCTGACAGTAAAGGATGGATTATGTTTCTCCTTTTGATTAAAAAATTGCAAGTTGACATCCCAAAGGAAATGAATACAAGAAAGGGTAAAGAATTAGGCCATTAAAACAATATATGTACCATGTATGTGTGCACACACCCTTATGCATATTAATGTATGTGTTTTCCCATAGTATTAAAGGGATCCTACTATAGTACGTACTATTTAGCATTTCTTACAAGTAGATTGTGTAAATATTTAATATCTAAATATTTCTTTTAGATACTAATATTCTATTTATTTTGTTAGATATAACTAGGTGTTGCAATTTATGAATTTCTTTATTACTTTTCTGTTAATTTGTGATAGTTCAAAAGGCATAAATCAAAGTTGCATATTTGCTTGCTTCATTTATTACTTTATACTGATCAGATGGTAATAGTAATAGTATAAAGTATTGTAATTAAAGTAAACAATGGACAATAATTATCGCACTTGATTCCAGTATTATGACAATAACTGCAAAGACATAAAATAGAGATTTGTATGAAAGTTCTCTGTATAAGATACTAATATTGCTATCATTATTGTGACTATAGTATTATAAGCAATAAAATTGTGAATTTGTTTAAATGCTCTAAATCTCAATTTCTCTATTTTAAGTCATTGTAATAATAGTCATTAAAATTCATTATTTTAGTGATAAAATATAACTGTAAGTAATATGAATATGTACATTATCTGTTTTTTTTTTTACTTCACACTAACTTAATATACAATGTTTATAGCAGTGCAATTCATAACAACCAAATTATGGAACCAGCCCTGGTGCCTGTCAACAGATGAATGGATAAAGAAAGTGTGGTATAAATGAACAATGGAGTTTTAATCAGCCATGAAGTAGAATGAAGTTGCAATATTTGCTAATAAGTGGAAGGAAATGAAGAAAAACATGTTAAGTAAAATAAGCCAGAACCAGAAAGTCAAGGGTCAAATGTTTTCTCTCATTTACAGAAGCTAGGGAGAAATAAGGAAATAAAAAAGGAGCAGATCCCATGAAACTTGAAGGGAGGTCAGAGTTGTAGAGGAAGAGAATCAGAAAGGGGTGAGAAAGAAGAAGTGGGGACTGTAATGGAGCAAAGGATATTACATGCATGTATGAAATATGTCAAAATGAACCCACTATTGTGTGTACTCATACATGGTATTTTAGTAAAAACATAAGAAATGCTGATTTTCAAAAAATATCAAATAGCTAAATCCAAGATCACTGTGTAATATTTGCTTGACTTTAGGATGAAGTACTTTATAGATATAAATTTAAATTCTTCTGTATTTCCACTTAAAGATGTGTTCTTATTGAGGAAATCAATTAACTTCATGAACATATAATTTGGAATATGATATGAATAACTAATATTCTCCCTAAATTCATGAATAGTCATTTAGTTTAGGGAAATATATGAGTAATGGTGTCAGTTTTAACAAATCTGTAAACATGAAATCATATATTTTACCTGAGATATTTCACTGTTTCCATGGGTTTTTGTCTATATAATTTTCAAATCACCCACACACACACCTGTAAAGAAATACAAACTTTCATTGCATATTAGATAGTTGGTAGTCCATCCTAGCAAAATTCATATTAATAAGGTAAACCACTTGGCTACTATTTATTTTTAGTTAATAATTCCTTTAGACACCTCAGCTGTGAACTGACTTTCCAGTATGATGTATAATAGGATTAATCTCAGAATTTTGTGAAAGATGTGTTGAAGCAGGACTGATTTTATACAATAATAAACAAGTAAGTGATCAACATTTGTTGACACAACAAATGTGATACCCATGATCAACAACTCTTTACCTGCTTATAAGATATAGCTATTTTGAAAAAATTCATGTTTTTCTGTTAGGATTTAATATATCTATATTCTAAAATTAGGACAAATGCACAATGGATTAACTAAAGTAATATAAGTACTTTATTAATATAAATGTATAGTTATACATGCACAGTATAAATTCATATATACATACATGCATATATGTGCTTGCATTTCTTTATTTAAAGGAATATTATCACCAGTAGTTTTTCAGCTATGACTTTGGAGATTAGAGCTTTGAAATTAATTTAGCTCTATAAACTCGTAACTAATCTTGGACAACCTTCCTGTGATGTTCATTTCAAGATTAATTATGATTAAGATTATTATCTGAGAATTGTGATACCCATTTAATTTTGTCCCACAATTATTATTTATAGTTGTTTCTTCTTTGCCTTTAATTACTGATCATTTTTGCCTCATCTCCAAAATTTTAGTAGTTAAGTCATTTGGAGAAAATGTGTCTTTTTGAAAATAGTTAAAATGACTGTAGTGATTTAAGCATGAAGTTCTTCAATCACAATGCCCTGGTGTTATTTTGGAAGGGCAGCTAACCACAGATAATAACAGAATCCTCTGTATTCACATGACTTTGATACAAATCCTCACCCCAGGGAAGATTATTTAACATATCTGTTTGTAAATTGCCTTCTCTGTAAACTGGAAACACTTAGAGCAACTACTTGATATGAATGTTGGAAGGATTAAGTGAGTGATGTATGTTAGAACATTGCCTGGCACATAATAAGAAATAAAAATACAAGTCAGGTTTTTGTTTGCATTTGTGCTATTAAATGAAGTCACAGCCAAATGTAGCAAATAAAAATACATCATCCAATCACCTCAGTGTAATGGACTATTTATGTATATAGTGTGTGTGCCTGAATTTCAGCACTCTTAGTTGTACTCTCAGAGTATAAATTAGTCATTTTTGGAAGTTAATTTAACACTGGTACTTTCAAAATGTACTATCTCGGTGAACTCTGCAGATGTTGTGTGCATGTGGAAATAAATTTACTTCTAAAGTGACCCTTTTACTAGCAAATGTATCAGACACTTTAAAACTTCTTTTGCATTATTCAGGTCAATATTTGTCTTTTGGCAATCTTTTAAACTCCAAATTAGTTAATGGTTAATTTGCACCACATTCCTTATTTCTTGACTCTTAGCATCATATTTGGAAACTCTTCACAAATCAGCCATACATATCTTAATTAATAGTTGTTCATCACTTTAAATCTTCCTTTTATCTTTTCTCAATAACCATTCAAAGGTGATCTTTGTAGCAAAGTACCTGCTTCATCATCCTACCATGTTTGGATATGGATTGGTGCAATCATCCACATCTTCAGCATTTGGCCTGCACATTAACAAAATTTTCATTTAATACAAAAATAGCTGTCAGGAGTACAGTGCAAATTTTATTTACAAGGGTATGAGTAATATGAAATTTTAGCTGCCAACAATTAAAAGAAAAAAGAACTAAGACTCCATTGGTTTAAGTACCTGGTCTGTCAAAGATGAATCATAGGTAATTAAAGTTGACACTTAGGGAAGTGGTTTTAAAGTTTCTCTAAAAGCAAAATGACTCCCATTTCCTTTAAAGAGGCAATGATTCCTGAATTTGAAGTATAAATGCAGCTTGTATATATATGTCTGGAATCAATATATTTAACTTTTGGGCTATTTAAAACACGACATAATGTAAAACCAATGTATTTGTCATGTTTCTCCAAATCACACTTATATTTACTACAAGATATTAATAAATACCAATTCACAAGTAAACCAGTTCTAGGTGGTATATGTCTATGGTTGTAAACAAGTACTATATGGAAGCTATCTGATTTCAATTTGTCGCATCACTACTCAGAGACTGACAGACTGGCTGTGGGTGTGTGCATGTATGCAAGTGTGTGTATGTGTGTGTGTATGAATGAATTCATGTAACAAATAATAGAATATTAAAAGAGTATAGTTGGCATAATGCATGGATTTTATCTAATACAAACTTCTTATTTCACAACTGAATCCAATACACCTAACTTGTTATATTGCAAAAATTAGGGAGGTGAAAAATGTCTGTTGAATGACATAGTGTATATTGTCAATAATATAAATGTATTTATCAGAAGATATAAAGATAATACAGGTCTCTGGAATCCCAGTCATTTAAAAACAAAATGTATGAGGCGTCAATCAAATTGTCTCTAATAGCTAAGTTTTGCATGTGTTTATTAACACTATATGCTTATATATAGTGTTAAATATATATATTTAATAGACAATGTTTATATGTAACGTGTAGTATATGTTAAAATATGTATAGTATTAAACATAAATGTTTATGGGCTAGATAATAGGTGTCCCTCAAATGTTCATGTGTGAAACAATGCAAGAAAGTTTAGAGGTAGAAAGATTGGGTTAACCTAATCAGTGCATTAAACCCCTGACAGGGATTTACTGGGTAGTAATTATAGGCAGGTAGGGTGTGAGTGGAGGAGGTGGGTCATCAGGTCATGCCTTTAGGATATGTATTTTGTCCCTGGAGAGTGAAACTCTTTTTCTCTGCTTTCCTGGTGCCTTGTTCTGAGCATTTTCTTCCACCACACTCTTCTGCCACACCTTGGGCCCAGAGCAATGAATTCGGTCATCTATGGATTGAGATCTCTGAAACTGTGAGCCCCCAAATAAACATTCCTCCTCTGAAATTGCTCTTGTTATGTGTTTTAGTCACGGCAGTGAAAAAAAAAAAACTTACTAAAGCACGTGTCTAAGCATAGGTCCATTCCACATAGACTCAGAGATTTAAAAAAAAAAAAATTTTAAAGTACAGCATAAAAAGCCTTTCACAAAATCTGGCTCCCATTAATGATAAAAACACCGAAGAAACTAGAATTAGAAGGAAACTACCTCAACATCATATAAGCTATGTATGAAAACCCAAAGTCAACTTCATAATAAATAGGGAAAGACTGAAAGCATTTTCTTTAAAATTTGGAACAGGACAAAGATGTCCACTCTCATCACTTCTATTTAATATAGTGCTAGAAATTCAAGCCAGAAAAATTAGGCAAGAGAAGGAAATAAAAAATTAAAATAAGAAAGGAAGAAGTCAAATGATCACTGTTTGCAGATGATATGATCCTTTGTTTAGAAGACCAAAAAATCTCCACCAAAAATCTTCTAGATTAAATAAATAAATTCATCAATGTAGCAGGTTACAAAATCAACGTACAGAAATCAATAGCTTTCCTACATATCAAGAATAAATCAACTGAGAAAAAAAATCAGTGAAAAAATCACCCTCACAATATCCACAAAAAAAAAAAAAGAAAGAAAAAGAAAGAAAACCTAGAAATAATTCTAACCAATAAGGTGAAAGACCTCTACAATGGAAGTTATATAACATTAAAAAAAGAAATTGAAAAAGACACAAGAAGCTGAAAAGATCTTCCATGTTCATGGATAGGCAAAATCAATATTGTTAAAATGGCCAAAATACCAAAAACTATATATAGATTCAATGCAATCCCCATCAAAACACCAATGATGTCTTCACACAAGTAGAAAAAAAAAATCCTAAAATTCACTTGGAAGAATGAAAGAACCAGAATAGCCAAAGCAATTTGAAGTCAAAAAAGCAATGTTGGAAGCACCACATTATCTGACTTCAAATTATATTACAGAGCTATAGTAACAAAAACTTCATGGAACTGAAATAAAAAGAGACACATAGACCAGTGGTACAGAAAAGAAAACACAAAGACAATCCCACACAACTACAGTGATCTGATCCTTGACAAACATGACAAAGACAGCCTTTTAAATAAATGGTACTGGGAAAACTGGTTATCCATACATAGAAGAATGAGATTAGACCTTTATCTCACATCCTCCACCAAAATCAAATTAAAATGTATCAAATCTTAGAATTACACCAGGAACTGTGTAACTCTTAGAAGAAAACATAAGCACAGGCAAGAACTTTCTCAATAGAATCCAGAAATTTCAGAAAATAATACCAAAATTTAATACATGGGATGTCATTAAATTAAAAACTTCTTCACAGCAAAGTAAGCAATTAAAAATATGAAGAGAAAACTCATAGAATGGGAGAAAAATTTTGCTGGCTACTCTTCTGTCAGGATTGATATCTAGAATATGTAAAGAACTCAAGAAAAATTGACAACAAAAAGTGAAATAGCCCAAGTAATAAATGGGCCTTTGACTTACTCAGATACTTCTCAGAAGATATATAAATCTATAGCAAACATGAAAAAAATATTCAACATGTTTAGCAATTAGGGAAATGCAAATTAAAACTACACTGAGATTTTATCTCTCTTCAGTCAGAATGGCAGTCAACAAGAATATAGATAATAAATGCTGGAGAGGATGGGGACAAAAATGAGCACTTTTACACAGTGGTGGGATTGTAAATTAGTGTAACCACTACAGAAATCGTATGGAGCTTGCTCAAAATATTAGGAGTGTAACCACTATATGACCCAACTATACCTCTCTTAAGTACTTATCCTACATAATTAAAGTTACCATAAGTTTAAGTTTACCATAATTTAAAGTTACCAAATTCAGTGTAGTGACAGACGAATACCCGTGTTTATAGCAACACTATTCAAAATAGATGAACCATGGAACTAGTGTTGGTATCCATCAATGGGTGAATGGATACAGAAAATGTGGTATACACATGTATAATGGAGTTTCATCTATTCATAAATAAAAAAGGAAATTATGTCATTTACAGGAAAATGGATAGATCTTGACCCCATTATGGTAAATAAAGTAAGCGAAACCCAGAATGTCATGAGTCCTGTGTTCTCTTGGATATGTGGAAACTAGAGAGAAAAAGGGAAAGAAAGGTGTTGGGGCAGAGCTCATCAAAAGAAATTAATAAAAAGGAGATCAACAGAACAGAGGAAAGGGAGTACAGAGTATGGAGGAGAAGTGCTGGGGAGGGATACTGGCCAAATATATTATTGTGTGCATGTATGAATATGGACCAACAAATCCCACCATTATGTACAACAACAATGCACCAACAAAAAGTGTGGGGGTTAAAGGAGAACCCCTCCCCCAAAGTACATTTTCTCATATCCTGGTTTTACCTTGATCAACATACACTAAGTTTTAATATATGAGTTAACTTTCAATCATATTTAAGTTACTGTTTTTGAGACATGGCAGTAACCAGAAAACTTATGACTTAGTGTTGTCTAGAGCTCTTCATACCTACATAATTAGAATTATTTGGTTCTATAGTTTGCTTTTCTCTGAGTCAGTTCTTTTCCATTATTTCAACTATATAATTTAATGATAGCATATATATGTCATAAGTATATTTTCCATTTTACATATGTATACATATAAGTGCATTTCTCTCTATATATGGATATATAGAGATATAAGTATATATACAGATTTGTATTTCCATAGTCAGAATCATTAATGTAAGTTTTCTAAAGAGTGAAATATTGGAAATAAATTATAATGAAGTCAAATTTCTATTGTATGAATCCAAAGGTTCAAGAACCAGAAATGGTAAAAATACACTAGAAGTGGATCAAGGACTTAGGAATTAGGCCACAGATCCTGCACCTAATAGAAGAAAAAGCGGGTCCAAATTCTTATCTTGTTGGCTAAGGACCTGACTTGCTTAACAAGACTCCTACAGTGCAAGAAATAAAGTCAAGAATCAATAAATGGATGGATTTAAACTAAAAAGCTTCTTCTCAGCAAAGGAAACAATCAATAACATGAAGAGACAGCCTACAGAATGGGAGAAAATCTTTACCATGCATACATCAGATAGAGCACTAATCTCCAGGATATATAAATAACTAAAAAAACTTAACACCAAAAAAACACAAAAAACAAAAAACAACCCAAATAACCTGATCAATAAATGGGCTAAGGAACTGAGCAGACTCTTCACAGAAGAAAATCTGCATTTGATCAACAAATATATGAAAAAATGTTCAATATCTCTAGCAATTAGAGAAATGCAAAGCAAAACTACTCTAAGATTTCATATCACTCCAGTCAGAATAGCAATTATCAAGAATACAAGCAACAATTAGTGTTGGCGAGGATGTGGGGAAAAGGGTACACTCATTCACTGCTGGTGGGACTGCAAATTGGAACCACTCTGGAAAGTAGTATGGAGATTCCTTAGGAAACTTGGAATGGAACCAACATTTGACCCAGTTATCCCACTTCTCAGTCTATAATCAAAGAACTTAAAATCAGCATACTACAGTGACTTGGCCACATCAATGCTCATAGCAGCTCAATTCACAATAGCTAAACTGCGGAACCAACTTAGATGCCCATCAATATATGAATGAATTTTTAAAAACTGTGTTTATATATATATGAATATATATATAACACAAACACAACAATGGGATATCACTCAGCCTTAAAGAAGAATGAAATTATGGCATTTGCAGGTGAATGGATGGAGTTGGAAAATATCATGCTAAGTTAAATAAGCCAACCCCCCAAAACCAAAGGCCAAATGTTTTCTGTGATAAGTGGATGCTGATCCATATGTGGAGTGAGGGTGGGGTAAGGGAAGAATTGAGGAACTCTGGATAGGTCAGAGGGGAGGGAGGGAGGGGGACGGTATATGGGGTTGGAAAGATGTGGAATGAGATGGGCATTATTACCCTATGTACATGTATGATTGCACAAATGGTGTGAATTTGCATTGTGTACAGAGAAATGAAAAGTTGTACTCCATTTGTGTACAATGAGTAGAAATGCCTTCTGTCATGTATAACTAATTAGAACAAATTTTTAAAATATGCTTTAGAGTTCTTTTTAAATGTTAATAATTTTCTTGAATATTTTGGTTTGTTAATATTTACTTATATATTTATTTATTTTGGGGAGTACTAGGGATTGAACTCAGGGGCACTCAACCACTGAACCACAATCTCATCCCCATTTTGCATTTTATTTAGAGATAGTGTGTCACTGAGTTGCTTAGTAACTCAACTTTGCTGAGACTGGCTTTGAACTGGAGATCCTCCTGCCTCAGCTTCAGGAGTGCTGGGATTACAAGCATATACCACCACATCTGGCATTTTGTTAATATTTGTATTCTATGAATTTAATTGTAAATTATCTTTAAAAGTTTTTCAATGACGATGAATTTTAAGAAATGTAATAGTATCATCTTTTTATTATTTATTCAGTTATTGTTATGGTTATTATTATTATTATTCAGATAGTTGTTTATTTAGTTCTAGGGATTGAATTCAGGAGTGCTCCACCACTGAGTCACACCCCCTGCTATTTTTCATTTTGAAATAAAGTCCCAGTAAGTTCCCTGGGGCTGGCCACAAACTTGAGATCCTCTTGCCTTAGCCTCCGGAATAGCTGGGATAATAGGTGTGTACCAGCACCTCTGTACCGCAGTCTCATCTTGTTAATTTTTAATACAAATTTGCAAATTGACTAACATTACAGAGTCACTCTTTGTTCTTTGACAGTTTAAACAGTATGAAAAGGCACTATAAAAGACAAAATGCATTAAGAACAGACAATATCCTCAAAAACATTATATGCATGTCTTACATGATAGTTTTCTTAAATACCTTTCATTTCTAAATGATAATATTATTCTTCATTTAAGAATGTAGTATTAGGGGTTGGGGATATATGTATTTCTCTTTTAGTGACATGTGAAAGAAAATTGGATTAAATGATGTAAATTCCCAATATTCATGTGCATTCTGGGTTAAATGAATATCTTATGGACTATTTTAGTTGGTAGACTGCTTGTCTTGCATGCACAAGGCCCTGGGTTCAATCCCTAGCACTACACACACACACACACACACACACACAAACACACACACACACACACACAGAATGTAGTATTAGGCCTGGGGTTCTAGCTCAGTGGTAGAGTGCTTGCCCAGCCCAGATGAGGCACTGTGTTCAATCCCCAGCACCACATAAAAATAAATAAAGTTATTGTTTCCATCTACAACTTAAAAAGGGTTTAAAAAGAATCTAGTATTAGAGTTGACCTTTGATTACTAGAGAGCATGTATTCTCTAACAGACAATAAAATATTATGTGAAAAGAGTTTAAATATGATTATACAATATACTTTTATCTATCTAAATTTTACTATATAATATGTGAAGCTTAATTTCTAACAGGTAAAATTAAAATTGACATCATATTTAATGAAAATAAAATTCAAAGGACCCAATCCTATTTTATTAGTACTTTCACATGTAGAAAGTTTATAATTTTTAACACATTTCTCTTTTAGTAACATGTGAAAGGAAGTTGGATTGAATAATGTAAATTCCCAATATTCAAGGGCTAAATTCCCAATATTCAAGTGCATTTGGGGCTAAATGAATATCTTATGGAGTATTTTAGCATGCAATGAAATCATGTTATTTGGGTTTCACTCAAAGTGTGACTAAAAGGAGGGTGAAGCAAATAAAATGATTTATTTTATTCAGGAATTTAAAATCACTGTATATTCAGTTAATCAAATTTTATACTTAAAAATTTAAACATTGAATTAGTACCTGATATAACAAATCTTTGAATGCTTTAAGGTATATTAATGATATTGTGTTTATGTCTTTAAAAGGAAACTTCATCTTTTAATGATAAATTCAGATTTTTTTACAGATGCAATGGAGCTGGAGGGGAAGTTGGTGAATATGTATGTAAATCAAGATTGACCATAAATTGATAGTTTTTGAATTCAGATGATTCATATACAAAGATTTATTATATTCTACTAAATACTACTACATACTTTCAACATGTTTATAATAAAATATCTTGAAATAGAAAGATACTAAAACAAAATAAACTATTTTCTAAATCACAACACTCAGCATTTCTATAAGAAGTAGATAGCACTCTAATTTGAAATTTTTGTGTTTTCAATTTGTGTTCTAATTGCCTGGATCTATACCTCCCCAAAAGAATTGATCTTCCATTAAATTTGTCAATCTGTTGTGATAAAACTGAGCCCCAAATCTCTGCCAGCAGAAGGTGGCAAAAATTCTTCTATAAACATGTTTAAGGAACTTTTGGAAGTAGGAATATAAACTTCATGAGGCAGTGCAGGTCCATCTCATAAGTATTCAGTTTTCAGATGGTGATTTGAATTACAGAATTCTCTGTAAAAAGGGGTGCAGTTTAAAAAACAAGATGCACCCACATATTTTGGAAATGTATTTGGGGTTAATTTCTCGAAGTTGTTACATGAACCCTGCCCTGCTTCTAATATTGGAGGCTGGGGCTGTACATCAGTGGTCAAGTGCTTGCCTAGCCCAGGTGAGGCACTGGGCTGTGGGTAAGATATATCTGTGCTGGGTGTACAAACTTAGGATTGTCTAGTTGTCCATGTTGAAATGGAGCCTTCAGTTAAATCAAACTTCATTGTGTTTCTAGGAGAAGTGGAGACAAAGTTTCACTCTGTCTTCATTTTGCCATTTAAGAACCCAGGGCCACAGGTAGTAACCTGCGATGGGGATGGAACTATAGCTTGTATCTGAGGGGTCCAGCTCAGAGACTGGGTTCACAGAATATAGTGTGGGACCTGGGCCATAGGGTCTAGCCTGGCACTGGGGTTTACTGTGTTGAACCTCATGTACACCTCATATAAGGTGTACATCTGGCTGGATTTTAGAGAGAATTTGCAGTAAGTTAATTGGGAACATCAGTGACCCTATAAACAAACCCTCTGAATGGGACTTCAGGTTTGTACTTCTCATTGATCTGGAGTTAACAAAGATATATTTTTGTGGGTAATTAGGGTGAGTAATAATTCCTGGCATGTGCTGTTATCATATTTACTAAGGCTTTCAGCAGCATTTAATTAGGAAGAAGTTCAGATGCAAGGTAAGGAGTTGGAAGGTGCCTGCACTTCATTAGTATAGAGGCAATGATAATTATAAGAAATGTTATACAAGGTGTCTGATTCTGACAGACTTGAAGACCTTGTACCAGAAGAGATAAAAGGTTGGGAAAATTTTCCCTAGACCTAAACATGCTATGAAAAAACCTCAAGAACTCTTTGGCAACGCTGGGCACAATTTCTTTTTTATAAACTTATTTTTACTTTTAGTTGATAAATATCTACCTAGATATTTATAGTGTCCAATGTGATGTGTAAAATCATGTACACATTGGTGAATGATCAAATCAGGCTAATTAGCATATCTATCTCCTTACATATTGTTTCTGCCTGGTAAGAATATTTATCTGATGAACTCAGTGTTAGCCTCCAGATTTGAAAGGCTCAGGTCACGGCCTAGACTATTTGGGTAAGTGCAAAGTCTAGTCAGACAAAATTTAAAGAGCCTACAAATCTAAGAAATTCAGTTGATAGCTGATGAGTAGTGGCAAACAGAAGAGGATTTAGAGGGGTCACCCTGGAGTGACTGCAAGAGACCTAAGAAGAGAACTGAAGCATATGTTGCTTTATATAAATTGTCTTATATATGCAATACAACAGAGAATATTCTTTGGTACTCTACGTATCCATCGAGGATATAGGAAAGCAAAGAAAGAGGTAAGGTACTGGTCAGATAAGATGTGTTACGTGTCACAGAATGAGATTTGCCTTGCATTTCAATTTCAGTGAAAATTCACTGATGCATTTAAAACAGATGCTGTAAAATGATACTCTACTTGCAATGAGGAGATGAAAGTTAACCAGAAAGAGTAAAACCGGTGAGAAAGATGGTTCACAATCTTCAGCCCCAAGAAATTGACCTGTGAAGCCAATAATTGAGATGAGAAGGATTCATATTTAAAGGTGATGCCTTTGGGGGGATTTTCCTCAGGACATGTTACTTTTGACTTGTCTTGTACATATGGCAGTAGAACTATCAAGTAAGGAGTGAGCTATAGGAATATGTAACTATGGTCAAAACTCAGAAATAAAATGATAGATTCTGAAATGTTTGTTGCACAGATTAGATAACATCTTCTCCAGTTAGGGGATTGGTAAAGAAAGCTGAAGCCCCAACAACTCCAGTGTTCAGATATTGAACCCAAAGGAAGGAGCCAAAACTGCCAAAGGATAGTTGGTGAGTTAGAAAGCAAAATATAAGAGCGAGGTGTCATGGAAGTCAAGAGAGCACACATCAAGAAGGCAGTAGAGGCAAACTAGGTTTAAAATGTTGAGACTCTACTATGAGGGCAAACAAATATTAGAGACCAGTTTCACTATTTCTATAATTAGCTTTATATTGTGTCAAGTAGACACAAATCTTGTTCTTACCTCTCACCCTTCTATCCATACAGTCTGCTGCATCTATTTTAAAATACATCTCTGTCATGAGACCACCTCTCGTATTCACTAATGCCATTAACTTTGTCCAAGCCGCAGTGACCTTGAGTCATCTCCAGGTTTCTCTTCTGGTTCATTTTCAATCAATTTCAAATGCCACGATCAATGTTCCTTTATTAACATGTAAGATTTCATTATGTGAATACTCTGCTCAAAATCCTCCAAAGGTTCTTCATTTAATTCAGGCAGGACTAATGCTTCCACAATGTCTTCCCAGTCCCTTCATCTTCCAGCCTCTGTTACGTCTCTACCAACAGCCCTATCCAAACCACTACACCTTCCTTCACACGCCTTGTTCTGTTCACCTCTATTACTCCAAATACGAGCATCTCCTGATTCAGTCTGCATTTGCACTCTGATACATTTCCCTCAGAAATTGTTGAAGCTTTCCTTCAACTATGTGAGGTGTGCACTTAAGCTCACTTTCCTGAGTGAGATTTTTCTTGGCCACTGTGGCTGGCAGAATAAAGACATCTCAAGAGTGTCTATGCTCTGGTTTCCAAAACCTGTGAATATGTTGCCTCCACGACAAAAGGGACCTTGCAGAGTTGACTTAGAATATAGACTTGAGAGGGAGAGATTACCCTGGATTATCTGGGTGGCAACTCTAATCACATGAATCCTTAAAACATGGGAAATATTCTTGACTAAGTGTAGTGTCAGACAAAACCAGAGACTGCAGGATGAACTGGGAAACCTGGGACTTCGCTGGCTTTTGAAGAGGTAGGAAAGGGGCTGTGAGCCAAGGAGTGGACTGCAGGATGAACTGGGAAACCTGGGACTTCGCTGGCTTTGAAGAGGTAGGAAAGGGGCTGTGAGCCAAGGAGTTGGGGAGGCCTGTAGAATATGGAAAAGGCGGAGGATCCGTGGTGTCCTAGAGCCCTCAGAGAGGAGCAGAGTTGCCAACATCTTGTTTATTTTAACCCGTGAGTCAGACTTAATGGTCTGAATAACCATAAGATAATACATTGTTGTTTTAATACACTAATTTGTTAAGGCAGCCAGAGAAAGCGAACACAACCATACCATCTAAGATTGCAACCTCCCTCTAAAACCTCCTATTGTTTTCCGCCTTTTTCGGTTTTAAAGCACTCTTCTATTTATGTCACTCATTTTATTTATTGACCATTTGTTACCACTAGGTTATCAGACAAATCAGGGTGAAATTCTTGTCTCTCTTCCAATTTAAAAAAGAAATTCTGCCTGACATAGTGGACATGCCTGTAATCCCAGTGGTTAGGGAGGTTGAGGCAGGAGGATCTCAAGTTCAAAGCCAGCCTCAGAAACTTGGCAAGGCCCTCAGTAATTTAGCAAGACCCTGTCTCAAAATAAAAAATGAAAAGGGCTAGGAATGTGGCTCGTAGTTAAACACCCCTGGGTTTAATTTCCAGGAAAGAAAGAAAGAAAGAAAGAAAGAAAGAAAGAAAGAAAGAAAGAAAGAAAGAAAGAAAGAAAGAAAGAAAGAAAGAAAGAAGGAAGGAAGGAAGGAAGGAAGGAAGGAAGGAAGGAAGGAAGGAAGGAAGGAAAGAATGAATGACATCATCCTTCAAAAATCCTGATGTTTGCTTAACACAGATGCTCCTGAATTAATGTTGGTTAGAAGAACTAATAAATTAATAAACTAATATACTCCAATTGGATTTTTATTTCCACCACAAGCTCTCTTGGCTGACCTCAGTGATTCTCATTATAATCATACCATCAGAATGCTGATCACCAAACATTTACCCTCAGCCTTGACAAGTTTCTTGGTCTCTAGTTTTCTATATCCAGATGTCTACTAAGCATTTCCAGTTGGTCCCACAATCACATCCCAGGTATCTCCTATTCAGTATGATATCTGACACCATCCTAACCGAACGTGGAAGATAATTTTTACATATTTAGTAAGTCCCAGAATTACTGGGTATTTCATATTTATGCTATGGGAAGATAATTTCCACAGGAAGATCACAAATTTGGAGGGCACTAAAGCCAAGTAGATCTGACACCATTCTGATAGAATAAAAAATGAAAAGAAAAATCCCATCTTTCAAACAGTCTGTTTTCTATCTCTCATCTGAAATAGAGGATATTTCAGAACTCTCAGTCTTGGTTATCAGAGATTGTGAAAAAAAGGAAGATTAAGCTCAATTAATCTGTTCCCTGTAGGGCACACACTTTTATTGAAAACGTCAGTTATTTTGGCTGCCAGGTCTCTTACCCTGGCCTTACGTTCCCGGGTTAAATGACTATCAGTTCTTTGGAAACAACCTGTCACTGACAGCAGGTGATGTTGAGAACTATGAACTCTGGCAGCTCACTGGTGGAATGCTCCCGGTACTAGATTCAATTAGAGGGGAAATTAATTGTATTCCTCAGTATAAAGGAAGAAATAGTTATAGTGAAATAGAAGCAATATTGAAATCCAATAAAAATTTGTAAGCTAAAAACACATTAGGCAACATAGCCATATCCCAACTAAATCTGTATCAGTTAATGACTTTTTTTAAGGTCACATTGTTACACAAATAGCATTTGAACTATATTTTCCTGAATTTGCATGAAGTGATTTTTCTGTCCAACCATTATTTTGTTCTTTTTGAGTTGTTTGCAGAGAACTCACTTGTGTGCAAGCACACAAAGCCTGAGATTATAAGAATAGCAATCACTATGTTTACCAAACACTGTATGTCAGACTTTGCACCACAACCTTTACATGTTTCATTTTATGTAATTCCTGCATGCTTATTTCAGAGGTGAGAGGAAGAAGGCACTAACAATGGGAAAAAATGTAAATAACTGTAGTAATATGCTATCCTGGCAGCAGACTGATGTTTTCAAAAGGGGCAAATCATGCCATCAGTTCAGTCAGAGGGTTTGTCCTATTGGCTAGTAGGACACTGCTTTAGCTTTTTTGTCACTGTGCTCAAAAACAAACTGATAAGAATGATTTTAGTGGAGGAAAAGTTTATTTGGCTCATGGTTTCAGAAGTCTCACTTTATAGACAGCCAGCTCCATTACTCTGGACCTGAGATGAGGCAGAACATCATGTGGAGGATAGCAGCTCAGGACATGACAGTCTGCTTCCTGATTGTCCATTCAACAGAGACAAAATGTATACCCCAAAGGTATGCCCCAGTGACCTACCTTCTCCAGCCATATCCTACCTACAGTTACCACCCAGTTCATCCATTCAACTGGATTAATGCATGGATTATTTTAAGACTCTGATGATCCAATCATCTCACTTCTGAACTTTCTTGCACTGTCTCACACATGAGCTTTTGGAGGACACCTGACATCTAAATCATACCAAGATGTGATGCAGGGATTTCTAGTTCATTATCCTATAAAGAGTCATTAGCATCTTCAACCATGTACATCCCCTAGGAATAACTAAGGAGTCCATCACTCTGCACTGCCATAGACTTCCTCTGACTGCATAAAAAGTAAATACAAAGAAGAATTGGTGGATTTAAGAGAAAAGTTTGTGTATATCATACATATATATATATATATATATATATACACATATATTTGTGTATTTGTGTGTGTAATGTGATAGCACCTTTAATGAAAAGGAACATACATTTCAATGGAAACAATATAACTGGAAACAAGAACCTTGAAACTGTTGAAGTAATATTTGTATGTGTTTTGATTTTATTCTGGCTCTTTCTTATCTTGGATTAAGTGTATGTCCCTGTTACTTTACACACATTTTGTGTGATTTTTAATTTTACATATTTTGGGACACTTTATCAAATGTTTTCCACTAAATCAATTATAAAATTTGAAATTACATTTTAAATGGGAAATCATGTTTTCATGTTTTCAAAGTCTTTACTTCTCACATCATTCCATTTTCATATAATTATTCTTACTATGAATCTAAGATCTCTGTGAATTTTTCAATAAATATTTAGAGATTTTATATTTAAAACACTGTCTTCTTGCTACTCCCATCTAATTAAAAAGAAATTATGTCAACCTTTCTGGCTTTTCAATAATTTACCTTAAGTTTCTGGCTTTTTTCAAATAACTGGTAAATGTTTTCTCTTTTCATGAGCTCTAACCTCAGAACATTACTGGCATACGGTATGTAGAGAACAAATACTTCTTTTAATTTTTTTTTTTATGATATATAGGACACAGTTATGGAGGTTCTTCTTTACATTGAACACAAAAGAAACTAAGCCCTATAGGAGGGCTTATCCAAATGCAGAACAATGGCTATTCTTAAGTTAGCAACACCCATCCTAATTGTTCACTCTTTCCCCAGAGAGATTACATAATACTTCAGAAAAGCATAGTATTTTTTTCTTGTGGTAGGCAAATTCCTGGCTGCCCTGTAATCTATAAATAAAGGCAGAGGTGGGATGTGTGAATGCATAATTTACTGTTATGTAAATGGCATTCAAGTTTTCAGTTAGTATTTCTGATTTCTGCCTCCACCTCTTAGTCCTCCCTTCTGATAAACCTGCTGTCTCCAGGTCCAGTGTCCCTTGGGTTCCAAAAGCCTTCTCAGCTTGTTCTTAGCACCCTCCAACTATCTGTGTAGGCTGTTACTTTCCCTGCTTTGATTTATCAATAAATCAACCCACTTTGTCCACCAACCCTCTTTGTAAATTCTAAAAATTGTTTAAAATTTTTCAACTGTTGAGATGCTCCTTTGATTGTTATGAAATCATGTAAATCACTGTTGTGTAGATGTCATTTGATTTGAAAATAGGAACGTTACAAAGTCATGGATTTATTTTTTCGTTTTACTCTGGAAGTCACTCTAAGGGTGGTTATGTCCTTAAATTTCTATCATCCTTCCAGTTTCCAGTTTGGATTGTAAAGAGCTGGATAAAACATCACTCCAATTTTTAGGAGAAATTTTGAGGTTAGCTGGGCCGAGTGTAAATTCACAACCATTTTAACTCATTGGAAAAAAGCTCGCAGAGCACCCAATGAAAATTTAAGACAATATTGAATATAAAATGGAATATTCAGCAATCACACTGGAGAAGACTGGAAACAGAAAAAGAAAATAAAAGATGGACAAGTGACAATACTCAAGACAGTGGTAGGTATAATCATCCACATCGTGATGAAATGACTCTAACACTGCAAAAACAGAGATTTTCAGATTTTATTTATTTTATTTTAGCAAAGCAAAGATCAACTATATAACATTATTTATGTGTGTATATATTGGTGTGCATTTGGATCTGTTTGGGGATAAATAATAATATAATATTAATTTAATTGTTCATTGCATCAAAATTATTTGATGTTTCATTTTAGTGTTCTAACAGTACACATGGGAAATAATGAAAGGTATTTATCAAGCAATAATTTAGTCCTCTTAGCACATGCACACATCATACATATACAAATAAGCAGGTATATTTTCTTGAGTACTAACCAAGGATTAAATTATACACATAATAATCATAACCATATATTATCTCTTATTCTTATATTATTACATCTATTTCTAGCAATTTAGTATGTTTAATATTCTCTCAGCAAATATGTGAATATGCTATGAAACGATGATAAATAATTTTTTGTTTATATATTAAAGATAATCATAAAACTGTTTGATGGACTTTATGCACACCGAAATAGGAGTCTTGAAATATGTAGTAGTTCATTGATTCATTTTTTCAACCAGTATTTCTTCATCTTATTACTTCAATAACTTCTCTTAAGTCCTGAAAATATAGCAATGAACAGAGGAAATTTTTTTTAATGTCTTCAAGATTTACATTTTAAGGGGAGTGGGTAAAAAGTAAAATAAGCAAGGATATGATATAGCATATTTGAAAGTGATCAATACTCAGAAGACAAGCAAGGAAAGGGGGAAAATGGCATCAGTGTGACACAGATTGTTGCTTCATTTCTCAGGAGTTGGTTAAAAGATGCCGGCTGGGGAAAGCGGCTTTTAAAAGTGGCGGGGAAAGTCAAGAAGACAGTCCTGTGGACTTGTGAAGGAAGGCATTGCCCACGGACAGGAACCCCAAGTTCAAGGCCCCTAACCAGGAAGGTGGCTGGCATTTCCCAGGAACATTGGGGGTTCCCTAAGGAGGGAGGCCAGAACAAGAGAGACTTATGAGATTAGAAATTTAACAGTTGGGGAGAGAGCTAATAATGTAGGGACTTCAGGCTTTGTAGGGACTTTCAAATATCTGGGACCTTTTTCTCAGGTCCCCAAAATGGAAGATTATGAAGAAATGATCAATAGCTAAAATGTTGTTTTGAAGGAATGGTACTTACACTTAATCTTGTGTTTATAATTTAATACTCAGGAGTAGTCACTGGGTGGTTATACACAAACTTTATTCAAAATAAAATAAGAGTCAGCAAACTTAAATTATGCCTGACATTGTAAATGCAGATGTACATATGCTCCTATATAGAAAGGGCTACTCCAATTGGAGCAGAGGAAAATTAATTTTTACGATGTTCTGCTTTAAAAGTAATACAATAAGTATAACAAGAGAATGCATTATTAAAGTCATGTTTAAGTTAAACTTAATGAATCTATAATTAATTATTTAAATTTCTTCATTTTTATGGTAAATAAACAATAGAATTTTGTTTTTCCTGCATGGAATAATATCTGGTCAGAATTAACCAGGCATGAATTTTATCATGAAAACCAAAAATATTATTCTAAGACACTTAATTTTTATGGTTGAATTGCAATATATGTCCTAAAAAATGAGGGAGCATGGAAGGAATATTAGTTTAATAAAAGCTGGGGAGTGGGGAAGCATTTAAAAATGAGAGTCTTGAGGATATTTCTTCTGTTTTGAAACCAGAGTGAGACTTTTAAAGTGCAAATAATCCTTGTCTTTTCCTTGCTTGAAACATTTTCAGAAATTCCCATTGCCCTTAAAATAAAGGTATGTCTGCTTATTATGATCTGATAGAAGTAATAGCTTTTTTATCTTGCCTATTTTATTTCTCTTCCTCCCTCTTTACCTCCTCTTGAATTTAAACAATACTTATGTTGAAAACCTCTCAGCTGCATAAAAAATCTTTTCTAGGTATGGATTATCAAACAAATAATTTTCATCTGCTTTAACCAATTTTGAGTCTGGGGACCTATATTTCAGTTATCAGATAAATTGTAATCTTTACTGACCATCCCCTACACTGGTGTTGCTGGATAATATTTTCAGATATAATTTGTGAAGCTTTTTTCCCCCCTGCCTTACCACATTTTCTTCTTTCCCTTTCTCTGTTTCTTGGCATAATATTGCTCATGCTTTCTGTCTCAGGGGAACTGTCTGCCGATGGGGAGAAATAAATAGAACAAGTAAGCAAGACTTCTGGGACTTTGCCTTCAATATCTTAAAATAATTGAGGAAGATTAGGATTTTTAGTAAAAAGGAGGATATTAGTAGAAGAGAATGGACCCAGCCAGAAATCATATAAAAAATTATGGGAAAGAACAGTGTAGTGTCCATACCTCTCCATACATCTCAGCACTAGTACTTTTGTTCCCTGACAGGGCCAAGTAAGACCAGTATTGGAGATGGCTTATGCTCTGCAATCCCTGGGCTACAGAGTGTGCAAGAACTGTAAGCGTGCTTACTATAGATACTCAATAAATATTCTTGGATGGAATGACTTCACCAGAGTACAAACCTACAGCAGAATAACCTCAGAATTTATGAAGCAGGATGTGCTAAGAGCCTGGAGGCATTGAGGGCTTTTAGGAAAAAACTGAATTAATTTACAAGAAAATAAATTGACATTTCTTAATACATGTGTGTTTCAAGACAAAGTGATACTGCTAATAATAGTATCAGGTTCCATGGCAATCTATTACTATCATAATAAAGCTTACATTTTATGACTATGGTGTAATTGGGCATATTTTCTGCAAGAAAACTAACTGTTTGGAATTCTTCCCAAATAAATTATGCTTACATTTTATTCCCAAATGCCTAACCAAAACCAGCAAGGTCTTTGTTTTCTGTTGTGATAGCTGACTACCTGAGATGGAGTGATTTATAAAGAAAACAGGTTTATTCTGCCTATGTTTGTGGAGTTGTGAAGTCTAAGATGGGGTGGTCTCATGCTACTTCAACACTTGGCAGAGAGTGGAAAGGTAAGCAGGCCCATGCAAAACTGAGAATGGAATGAAGGGGACCGAATGCTTCATCTGAACCCACTCTCATAGTAACTATTCCATTTTCGTGGAAATTATTTTAATCCCTTCCTGAAGGTGGAGTCCCAAGACCCAGACACCTCTTAACGTCCCTACCACCTCTTAATACAATTACATTTGCCATTAAATTTCAAAATGAGTTTGGACAGGGACAAATCATATCCACACTGTTACAGGCAATTAAGCACTTGTACTTATGGAATAGAAGAAGAGATAAGGAATTAAAGGTTTGATCACCTGGAATGAATCAAATAACATTATTGGTACTAGAAATTTTTGATGCCATCGAATTCAGACAGTTATTGGCCTGTCTTTGTCTTTTTAAACAGCAACCATATATTCTGCTGGACCTAGTCTTATAAAGTACTCAAAGTTGGGCATAAATTCTACTTATTCTCATCAACATTGAAGAATGATATTTTCCCTGATCAGATTTCTAACATGTTAGGAGAGAAACAAGGTATAGAGATCACAGTGAGAAGATGGTATATGTGTGTGGACAAATGGTCTCAATAATACACCAGCTTCACTGTAGGGCTTCCACAGTGGAGGTTTCTTTACAATCCTTTGGCATGAAGAAGAGAGAGGAATCTGTACTATGTTCAGGCAGGGAGATAAGAGAAAAAGAAAGATGTTGAGCCAGGAAACTACTAGTTCATTATTTCCATATTTACCATAAAGTCTGAAAGATACAAGTTCACCTTCAAATCACTGGAGACCAGGCAGCAGGCTGAATTTGTTGTCATTGTATTTTCACGAGTATAAAATCTTTCAGGATGTGGATTAGCTCCTGGGAGAAAATTCTGAGATAGCAATGAATGACTATTTCAAGAAATGTGGCACGTTCACCCTCCAAAAGTCCCACACTATGAAACTTTTTGGAAAAATATGAATACTGATGACTGGGACTGCAAAGAACTTTTAGGTATTTCATGACCCATTTATTTGTTTTATTTTCCTACTTTAGGTTGATGCAAGAATGGCACATAGTAAATGCCTATATGAACTCAAAAGAGTTCTTTCCATAAGTGTAAAATAAAAACCCAACCCAAGCATTCAGTGATAGAATTCTTTCCTAGCATGTGCAAGACACTGGGTTCCATTGCCAGCACCATAGAAAATAAATAAAAATATAAAAATAAATTTCAACATGGTCAAATTTTTTATAATTGAGTTTGTATCTTATCTATCAGTGTTAAGCATAAAATAATGTAGTGCCTTCTACATAACATCATATATTACAGGGATGATAGTTCATTGAAATTTTTGTAACTAACAAGTCAATATTGAGTTGGAGTAGTCCTGACTTAACTTTTCAAAGATAATCAAAGTTATCTTTTGAATAGCTGAATATGAGTGTTAATTTAATTCAGAACTTCTAAATGAATAGGAAAGTAAAGAAAATGGTATTGGAGCTAAGATTCATAATCAGCATGGTGGACATGTGACTGTTAGTAACAGTTACTAACCTTTTAAATTAATTCTGGCTCACCAAACCTAGTTTTGCCTTCTAGAAAGAGAAATCACCAAGATCTTTCTTTTTTTAAAATTTTTATTGCTCTTTGCTGTGAAGAAATAACCTTTTATTAGACTAGAAGGATCCTAGCAGTCATTTTAGCTATTGCATCTCTATTCTCTTCATAGATATCTATCCTACCATGAAAGATAGATCTGTTCTCTTTTCTGATTAATCTAATTTCAGGGCCTGGCTTCCTTTCCCCTAATTCTTGGTTTTCTATGTGCAAATCTTGATTTTAATCTGTCTTTTTTTTGGCTACCCGCTCTCTCACATTTCAATTTTTCTTTTAAATTTGTGGATCTCTACAGTTCCACCTTTTATCACAATTAAGCCTTATCCTTGTAGGAGAACACTTCACTGTGATCCATAATTCCCAGAGGGAGTCCTCTTTCTTCCCAGCAGACAGCATGATTTGTTGAGCATGAGCCCCCAGTACTTTAATAAACCTTCTCCCCTCTCCCAATAGGTCTTAAAATTTTCTGGAAAACATTTTTAGTGAAGTCCACAAATAACTTGTATATTTTAATGTTCCAGAATAGTATAAAATCCAATCATGCTTTTCCTTGAGTATTTGGTGTAATATAATTGTTACAGTTTGGATTTCAAAGTACCACAAACACTCTTTTGTGAAAGGCTTGTTTCCCAAATGTGGTAGTGTTCAGAAGAGGCGTTTGGTGGTGATTGGATCATGAGGGTGTATTTTGTCCCTAGCCCTTTTTCCTTCCTCTCTTTCTTTCTGGCTGCCCTGAGGTAAGCAGTCGCTATCCACCCACTCACACTACTAAGATGTTCTGTTGCAACACAGGCCCAAAAGGGACTGGCTCACCCATGAACTGAAACCACTGAAACTGGGAGTGAAAATGAACGTTTCCTCCTTTAAATTGATTTTCTCAGGTATTTTGTCAGAGTAACAGAAATTTTACTAACAATATATTTGAATTTTAAAAATCCACTTCAGCTTATTTTATATAAGTTCTTAGCTTATTAGAATAGACATAAGTACTTCACAGTTTAGGCATAAGTGCTCAGTTCCAGGTGCTATCTCCATCTTCCTCTCCTGCCTTTGCTATTCTCTTCATGGTTTTGAGTACAACATAACCATAGATTAGCAGCAAGTAGTCACATCATTCCTATCATTCCCCTTAACTTTGGACCTATTAAAATTATTTTACTATCATAGCATCTACTTTCAACTATTTATATTCCCAACTGCCAATCTACTAAAATATCTAGACAATAGATAAGTTTTTATAAAACACAAAATTTGGGAGCTTTCTTAGACCCATATCTCCATATGTCAAGATTCTTGTGGACAAAAATCCTCCCTTGTGAATCTCTTAAATATAGCGCAATCACAAGAGTAGACATTTAAATATAATTGTACTGAATAGTTTTTACGTATAAAACTATAGTTTTTACGAAAAGGGAAGTTTTTTTTATGAAGGTGTAATTTTTTCAGAGATTATTTTTGTCCATCTTTGTTTTGGATGACAGTCATGGGAATGTTGCTTTTATTTTTCTACTTATATTTTAGTCATACCAGTCAATCACATATAAGCCAATGAATGCTGAAGGGTACTAAGATAATCATTAAAAACAAACGTTTTTCCTAAGAATCTTAAAAATGGAATTTAGATATTCAGAAAGTATTTCGGGGTCCACAAAGTTGATTTTGTGAAAGAAGTTTCTGTTAAATTTTATGAATAACAACAGTAATAAACCAAGGCAGTCTCAGAAAAGTGAAATGTAAAAATCCCCTTAATCGCAAGCACAAGGTCATAGGTTCAATTCCCAGCACTGCAAAAAAGTAAAAATAAAAAATAAAAATAAAAGTCCCCTAAAGTATAAAGTTATGCATATGTAACTTGTGAACCCTTTTTAACTTTGTTAATTTTATAGGATTGATGTTAGCATTTTCAAAAAGGAGAAAAGGAGGTATTGAGAAATACTATGCATACATATATGTATACACATGTATATATAAATATATATGTATGTGCACATACAAAGAGTTCATTTATGAGGTCAAGGAGATTGCTCATTTAATTTTTACAAAACAATGTCAAGTTGTTTTATAAGTGAAATGTGTGTAAATATATGTATATATATAAATATACACATATATAACATATATATAAAGTTTCCTGCTATATGTTCAGAAGTGTGATTGTTGGGTCTTATAGTAGTTCTATTTCTAACATTTTAAGTAACTCCAATACTGTTTTCCATAGGAGTTGCAACATTTTGCAGTCTCAAGATATTTTGCAAGGCTTCTGATTTGCACATATCAATGCAAACACTTGTTTTCTGGGGTTTTTTTTTTTGTTTTTTTTTTTTTTTTTGCTAGTAGTCATCCTAGTGTTAAGTGATATCATTGGAGTTTTAACAATAAGTGATAATTGTAGTTTTAATTTTCACTTCTATGGTTATTAGTGGAATTTCTCATTTTTTTCTTTTTTTTTGTTATTTATTTTCTTTGGAGAAATTACACT
>JAJEJO010003774.1:105733-143174 GCA_020662805.1 Glaucomys volans | reverse complement strand
GGAGCTATATCCCTAGCCCAAGTCTTCTCCTTTTTAATCTGGTTATTTGTTTTTCTAATTATTATCGAGTTATAAAAGTTTTTTTAAGCTTTTATGTATATCTTCTTTTTAAATCTTGTATCAGATTTATGATTGGCAGATATTTTGTACCTTTTTTAGGTTGATTTTTAAAATTCTGAATCATGTATTCCTTGATGAGCTAAAGTTAAATATAGTCCCAATTTTGCCTGTGCTTTTGATATCTTATCAAAAGTGTCACTACCCAGTTCAATGTCAAGAAGTTTCCCTATGTTTTCCTATAGGTATTTGAGAGTCGGGATTTACATTTAGATACTCAATTCATTTCAAATTGTTTTTGTGGTTTTAGGTAAAAGTTCAACTTCATTCTTTCTCATGTAGCTATTCAGTTGTTCCATGATCATTTATTGATGAAAGTGCCCTTTTACCTTAAGTTCTCTTAAAGTAGTTATCAAAGATCATTTGAACATACATACAAAAGTTTGTTTTTGAAGTTTTAATATTGTTTTGTAGTATTGAGTGTGCATCATTTTATCTCTTGGGTTAGGTTTATATCTAAGTATTTTATTCTTCTTTATGTTACTGTTAATAAAATTGTTTTCTCAAATTTTCCTTTTCAATTGTTCTTAGGGTATAGAAACTCAATGGATTATTGTGTTGATTTTATAATTTGCAGATTTGCTGAACTCTCCTAGTATTTGTAACACTTATTTTAAGTACTTATAGTTTCCTAAAATTAAGATTATGTCATCTGTGAATGGAGATCATCTCAATTCTTTCTTATAAACTTGGATGCCCTTATTCATTTTTCTTGCTCAATTATTCTATGCCCCCATTTCTTGCCTATTTATTCTATGTCTCTAAACACCATGATAAGTAGAAGTGTCAAGTGGAAAGAAAAGTTGTTCTTAACTTAGAGGAGATGTATTCTATCACCATAGCATATGATACTAACTGTGTGTTTCTCATACATAACCTTTATTATGCTGAAGTAATTTACTTTCCTGGTTTGTTGAATAATGATGGATATTGTCAAGTGATGTTTTCATCATTATTGAGATGATTGTGGGTTTTGTTCTGTATTGTGCCAGTGTGTTGAGTTAGACTGATTTTTCACTGTTGAAGCATTCTTGCTTATTGGGAATAAATCCTATTGGGTACTGATGCACAGTTCTTTTAAAGTGCCCTTGAACTTGATTTCCTAGAACTTCTCATCATTACTTTCCAACGATATTGGTCATCATTTATTTTCTGATGTCATCTTTCTATATCTTTGCTATAAGGAAAACACCCTGGCCCCCTATATGAACTTGGAGCTTTTCCTCCTTTTAAATTTTATGAAGGAGTTTCAGAAGGTTTGGTGTTGATTTTTAACTTTCTGGTAGAATTCTTCAGTGAAACCATATGGTCCTGCACTTTTGCCTTTGAACTTCTTATTATTGATACATTCCTTATTAGTAATTGGTCTGTTCAGATTTTCTAATTTTTCATAATTTAGTCTGGGTAGGTTATCTGTAGGAATTTGTTTCTTCTTTGTCACACATTTTATTGCCATGCAACAGTTCGTAGTATCCTCACAATACTCTGTAATTCTGTAGGTTTGATTCTCATTTTAGTTGTCTTTTCTTTTTCTTTTTAATTTATCTACCTAACTTTTCCTATTTTGTAGATCTTTAAAATTCTTATTATTTTGTTATTTAAATTTTATCCATTTTACTTGTTGGATCTTTAAAAAAGTTAGCTTCTACTATTTTATCTTTTTTAATTTTATCCATTTTATTTTCTCTGTTCCACTCATTGGCACTTTCTTACTTTTTCTAGTGTTGGATTTAGTTGATTGTGATTTTTTCTAGTTTTCTTGTGGCATAAAGTAAGGTTTTAGTTTAGCATATTTTTGTTTTCTAATGTGTGTGTTTAAAAATATAAACTTCCCTTTTAGATGTTCTCTCCCTTCGTTTCACAAGCTATGTATGTTTCCATTTTAATTTGTCCCAAAATATTTTCTAATTTCCCTTGTGATTTTTTTATCCTACTGATTGCTAAAGAATGTGTTGTTTGATTTTCACATATTTGTAAATTTTTCTATGTTGTCTTTGTGCTATTGGTTTCTAGTTTTATTTCATTATAATTGAAAAAAAGTACATTGTATAATTTGAATATTTTTAAATTAATTGGGCTTTTTTGTGACCTGAGGTCTATCCTGTAGAACATTCTTATGTAACTGGGAATGATGCATATTCTACCAATGTTGAGGGGCATATTCTTTATAAGTCTGTTCAGTCAACTTAGTCTGCAATCTTGTTAAAATCTGCTCTTTCAATATTACTTATTTTGTCTGGTTCTTCTATTACTGAAAGTGAGATATTCAAGTCTGCTTTTTTGGGTTCCTTTGTTTTCCCCTTCAATTCTGTTAAATTGTGCTTCATACCTTAAGACTTCTGATGTTTAGTGCATAAGTATTTATAATCATTATAAGAGATGCTGCATAGTAGCTAGCCCTTTCCACCATGTGAGGATGAAGCATAAATGTGCCTTATATGGAACAGGGCTATACCTGATACCACACCTGCCAATGTCTTGATCTTGGTATTTCTAGCCTCCAGAATTGTAAGAAATAAATTTGTATATATCTTTTTTTAGATTTATAGTAGTTTGTTATAATAGCCCAGATAGATAATATACTTATTTATTATACTTATTACTGAGATAATATACTTATTTTGCCCAGATTTTGTTTACTTATTTATCTGTGTTCTCTATTAGTTCATTAAACATAAAACAGGAATTTTAAATTCTCCATCCAAAATCTCATAGATGTGCATGTCTTTAGAATCAGTTTTTGAAACTGCATTTTGTTTCTTTGACTAAGACCATGAATTCCTGCTGCTTTGTGTGCCTTGTGATCCATTGCTGTTTCTGGTCAAACTGAGGCGTGTGAAAAATAACCGCCTCTACCACTTTTTATGGATTGCATTCTTTACTATCAGTTTAGCCACAGGCTTAGGACCTCTCAAACCTCCATGTGTCTTCTCTGCATTTGTGCATGTGCCTTTTGTTATCTCAAATTACTTAAGAAGTTTTTCAGTACTTTTTAGAATTTCTTGATCTCTCCAGTTACTGCCTGTCCAACTGGAGTTCTAACATGGTACATTTATTATGTGTTTTCAGAGTCTTCAAAACCATGTCTCCACTTCTCACTGTGCCCTGAATCACATGAGACTGTAACCCCACCCCCTGCCAAACTAAACTAGCTAGAATGTTGTACCCAGGGTCAGCTTTTTTCTTTCTGTGGCAAGATTCCCAGAAGTATGGGAGGTTTCCTCCTGAATGCACCATATTAAACCCTGTAGGAAAAGTAACAGGGAAGGGCAAATACAATGCTATGCTAATTTTTAGTTACTGTCATACACTCTTGGTTTTACATTGGTATAAGTGTGTAACCTCTCAATCAATATCTGGAATTCTCACACATTTGTCTGATCAATGTATTATGGCTAACTCAGTGCTTCTGTGGGAAAAGGGCCAGAAGCTTCCAACCTTACCATCTGGATTACATCACTCTCTGAACTTGAAGATTCAGATGGCAAGTCACTTTCCTAATGGAAATAATTGAAATGGTTCTGCCTCACAAACCAGAGCTACTATCCTTCTGTTTTAATTTAATATTTGAAGAGGAAATGGCATGCATACTGAAAAACATTACCAACAACTGAGATTTACCTTGAATATGAATCATAACAAGACAAAGATTATTTAACATCTTCACATTGGAAAACCATCCTATTCTTTTAGTTCAATAGATGCTATTGGAATGGATAAAACACTCTGCTAATTCACCTTGGCAAACATGAGATGGATGCACATTTAATAGTATTCTTCATGTGAACTAAGCCAGGCAATGATTTAGCCCAAAACAAATGAGTAGAATCATTTTATTTTTAAAACATGAGAATGTTTGAATCAATGAATGAATGAACTCAAGCACTATAAGGATCCTTCCATATTATCTACATTGTGTATTTGGGGAAAGATTCATTCAGTATAATGGAAATCCTTGTGTTTAAGTGTATATTTCTTAAGAAAACACATGTTATTGCATACAATAGAGATGTTAAAATTGTATATAATGCTATTTAGTTATTTATTACTTTATTATGGTAAAATGCACATGATTAAATTCACCACTTTAAACTTTTCAAAGTGTACAGTTTGGTAAAATTGTGTACACTCACCACCATCATTATTATCCAGTTATAGAATTTTTCTTTGACCCCAAAGATGAACCCATATCTCTAATGCTGTTGAACCCAATCCTTTCTCCCCATCCACCCCCAAATCTTAGTGATAACTAAACTTGTTCCTTTCTCTGTGTTTGATGTTTGCACATATTCCATATAAATGGAATTCCATGACATCTGACTTTTTATGTCTGGCTTCTTTCACATAACATAATGCTTTTCAAGGATCATCTGTTGTAGCTTACATCAAACCCCCTTTGATACACCATTTTTTGTTTGTCCGTTGATCAAATGATGAACCTTTGAGATATTTTCAATTTTTGTGATTGAAAATAATGCTACTGTGCACATTCATGTACAGGCTTTTTTTCTAATACTTTTTTTTATGATTTTTGGTATATATCCAGGAGTGAAATTCATGTGTTTTGTATATGTTTAACTTACTAAGGAACTTCCAGCCATTTTTTACATTTCAATCAACAATGCGTGGGTGTACCACATTCTTCAAATCCTCACCAATACTTGCTTTCCTTTTCTGTGATTTCATTTGTCCTAGTAGGTGTGAAATAGTTTCTCATGTTCATTTTTTGTGGGGGGTGGGGTACCAGGAATTGAATTCAGGGGCAACTCAACCACTGAGTCACATCCCAGGTGTATTTTCTATTTTATTTAGAGACAGTGTCTAACTTAGTTGTTTAGCGCCTTGCTGTTGCTGAGGCTGACTTTGAACGCGAGATCCTCCTGCCCCAGCCTCCTGAGCCGCTGGTATTACAGATCTGTACCACCGCACCTAGCTCATGTTTTGATATGCATTTTTCAGAGGATAAATGATACTGAGCATCTTTTAATGTTCTTGTTGGCCATTTGTAGATTATCTTTAGAGAACTGTCAGTTACTTGCCTATTAAAAATTAACAGCTTATTATTCTATAATTTATATATCATACAATTCACCAATTTAAGGTACACACTTCAAAGTTTTTTAATATATTCTTAGATATGTGTATCCATCACTATGGCCACATTTATACAATGTTTGCTACCCAAAATATGAAAAATATTCCCCAAACCACTCACTCTCCCTCTCCTCCCATCTCCACCACCCCCAACAACTAAAGAATCTCTAAGCTACTTTCTGCCGCTATAGATTTCCTTTTTCTGAAATTTCATACGAATGAAAGGTGATCTTTTGCTGCTGGTTTCTTTGATTTGAAGTTTCATGATCATGTTTTAGCACACATGACTCTCCATTCCTCTTTATAGTTAAATAATATTTAATGCAGAAAATGCCACACTGTGTTATCCTTTTGCCAATTGATGAACTTTTGAGTTGTTCTCACTTTTTGGCTATAATAAATCATGATCCTATAAATATACACTTACAAGTTTCCATGTGGATATATAGTATCATTTCTTTAATAAGTACCTATAAATCAAAATTGTTTTGTATATGGTTACTTTATGTGTACTCAATTGAGGAAAGCCCATCTGTTTTCCACTAAGTGCAGTTTACTTTACATTTCCACAAGCAAAGCATAATGGTTCCAATTTCTCATGATCCTCACCAGTGCTTATAGTTATCTGACTTCTGTTTTTGTCATTCTAGTAATATGTAGTATTGCCTCCTTCTGGTTTTGATTTTCATGTTCCTGATGACTAATAAACCTGAAGATTTTTCTTGTGTTTATTGATCATCTGTAAATCTTATTTGGAAAGATTTTCACTCAGATCCTTTGACTACATTAACTGGATTATTTCTCATTAATTGCAGAGCTTATCACAGTCATTTATATATTCTATATGCAAATACCTTATCATACACCTGGATTTGTACCAATTTATTCCATTCTCTGGGTTGCTTTTTACTTTATCGATTTTATCTTTAGAAACAGAAACATGATTTTTATAATAGTTCCTTGCATTTCAATATGAATTCTAGAATCAGTTTACCAATTTCCACGAATAAACCAATTGGAATCTGATAGGGATTGTATAAATCCGTTTATCAATTTGGGAAGAATTGCCATCTTAACACTATTAAGTTTTTGCATACATGAACACAGAATGCTTTTATCCATGTATTAAGATCTTATTTGTTTCCTTTCAATAGTACTTTCTAGTTTATAAATACAAGCATTGACACATTCTGCTATATTCTCAAATACATTATTTTTATGTCATTCTGAAATAAATTATTTCTTAATTTCATTTTTGCATTGGTCATTGCAAGCATTTAGATAGAATTTACTCCTATGTTTTGACCATACATCCTGCAATCTTGCCAAAATCATTTGTTAGTTGTAAGAATTCAACAGCAGGTCCTTAACAATTGTTTAAATACACGATCATTCTGTCGTCTGTGAATGAACATGCTCTTAATTCTTATCTTAAAATCTGGAAGTCTGCTATTTATTTTAATTATCTAATTCCACTGGTTGAACTTCCATTACATTGTCATTAGAGGAGATGGAAGTGAACATCCTAGCCTTCATTTCTGGTCTTCAGTTGACAGTATGCAATGTTTGCTATTAAGTATGAAGCTAGCTAAGTGTATTTCATACATGCTCTTCATTAGGTTGAGGAAGTGTGATAGAATTGCACTAAATTTTCTCAAATGCTTTGTCTGCTTTTATTGACATAATCAGGTGATACAATTTATTCTATTGATATACCATATTAGATTCCTTTATTTTCAGATGTAAAATCAACTTTGCATCCTTGAGTTAAATCACTTAATATTTATTCTTCTTCTTTGTTTTTCTTCTTGATCTTCAGACTAGACAATTTCAGTTTGCCTATTTTCATGTTCACCAGTTTCCATGTTCTTACTGCTATCTACTCACATTTGGAAAAATATTTTCTAGAACTGCACTGATAATTTCAGTAATTACTACTACCTGTATGCATGCTGAAAAGAATATTGAATGAATAAATAAATATGATGATATTATTGAGACCTTGAGTTATAATTGCAAAAGAAGGAAGATAACCTTGTGGGCTACCTGAAAGCCAAGGACCCTGTGCTTATGGAATAAAACTTGAGGTATAAATATGAACATCTATTTTTCATATATGGTTCAACTATAAAGCCTAGAATCAAAGTCATCATGACAGCAATGGGCACATTTACCACCCAAAGTTTGATGTCTATTTTTATTATCCACTAAAGAAGTTAAGTTTCTTTGAGTAGTGGCTGATTCAAAGGCTAAGGCTAGAAAGTCTGCAGCATCTCATTATACCTGAGTAAAAAGTGTTCCTCTTCCAAAAAAAATTTTAAAAATTAGTTGGCATGTGTAAAGGACAAGGAACTAAATTGAAGGAACTCTCATAGCAAATGTGGAACAATTTATACATTATACAAATTAAGAAAACTAATAAAACATAAACAAAACAATCAACAAATCTATCTATAAATAAATTTAGTGATGGCAAATGTAAGAATCTTCCTTATGGTGACTGATCAATATGCACAAACGTTGAAATTAGAAAAATCGTAATTTGGCAATTATTATAAATAGACTGCTCCAGACAAGAATTATTAATGAATGTTAAGTGGGATGGGAATGAAAGGAAGGTGTAGGGAATAGCATATTTTTATTGTCTCAAATATCATCCCATGAATTGGTTGGCATTTGCAGAGAAGATGTGGAGAAGCCAGAGAATACTTGTTCAAATGAGCAAATGTACCATCAAAAATGTAGAACAACAACAACAAAAAACTTGATAAGGAGGCAAACCACTTATGTAATATCCTGATCTAAAATACAGAATATGACTCTAATCATGAGACACTGTTACAGATTAAAGAAAATAAGGAACTGTAATGATCAAATGAGTGTATTATTTTGGAACTGGATTCTGTAGTGGAGATAAAAACATGCTTTAAAGACCATTACTCTACTAAGTAAACTGATGGAATCAAATAAACATGGAGATTAAGGAATTATATCAATATTAATTTTTATTGTTTTGAGGTAAGAGAATTTCTCTTTTTAGTTACTATCAGGCACAATAATTCCAAAATACTCCCAAATAATTATGTCAATTCTGTCATCAATTAAACTTCTCAAATTACAAAATAATTCCTGGTACATGTATGAATTGTTTTGTGAATATAGTGTTTGTTATGGATAAGATCTGGAATGTCTCCTGAAAGCTAGCATGTTGGGCAATGCAGCAGTTTCCAGGGTGAAATGATTAGTAATGAGAACTATAAACTCATCAGTGGGTTAATCTGAATGGACTCCTGGGAAGGAACTATAGTTAGGTGAGGAATGACTGGAGAGGGTAGGCCACCATCTCCAAGGGTGTGACCTTGAGGACCGTATCAGTGCCTGGCTCCTTCTGTGGTGCTCTGCTCTTCCTCTCTGCACTGCTCAGCTGCCTTGAACTGAGCACCTTTCGCCACCACTCCCTTTTTCATTATGTTCTGCCTTCTTTGAGGCCCTAAGCAATGAAGCTGCCTGACCATGGACATTATCAAAATAAGCTCTTTCTCCTCCAAATTGTTCTATTTATTTGGTTAGTTGTAGATGGATACACCACTTTTATTTTTTTATCTTTATGTGGTGCTGAGGATTGAATCTAGTGCCTTACACATGCTAGACAAGTGCTCTACCCCTGAGCCACAACCCAGTCCTTCTAAGTTGTTCTTGGCAGATATTTTGGTCACAGCAATGAAAAACTGACTATTTCTATTATACCTAGTATTAGTCCTACTTTTCTTTTCTTTTATTAATATCTTTTTCACCCTTTCTATCTTCCCCTAATCTGTCTCCTTGGAGACTCTCCCTTTTTTCATACTAACAATCAATTTCTTTTAATTCCTCTGTCACTACTCCTATGACATAGTACCTCTATAGACACACGTCTTATTTCATTAATGGTATATCCTACACCCTATCCCATCCTGTTTGTCCACCATTTGAAATTGTGGTCCTTATTGCAAACCTATTGACTAAACAGTAGATAATAATCAAACTCATCATCTCGGTTTACTAAACAACATGGTTAATATCTTAAAAAGGAAAGTTTGAGTTAAGGATGCATATTGTTTGTATGGTGTGCTGTTAATATTGATCTCTCACTTCAAGGTGAGGTATTGGAAACCTACATGGACGCTATAAGTCTGTAGGGGGGAACTGCAATACATCAGATTCTCACTGCTAGTGGAGAAGACACATGAATGACATGAGAAAATAAGGGAAGAAATTGTCCACATACAAATCTAGATGCTACATCACCAGAATCCAATGACAGCAGACAGAAGAAATGTCAGAAAGGGAGTTCAGAATGCACATAATTAAAATGATCAGGGAAGTAAATGATGAGATGAGAGAGCAAATGCAGGCAAAGAATGATCGCACCAATCAACAGCTAAAAGAACAAATGCAGGAAGCAAAAGATCATTTCAATAAAGTGATAGAGATTCTGAAAAAAGAAAAAAAAACAGAAATCCTTGAAATGAAGGAAGCAAGAAACCAAATTAAAAGTTCAGTAGAAATTATAACCAAGAGCCTAGATCACCTGGAAGACAGAACCTCAGACATTGAAGACAAAATATTTAATCTTGAAAACAAAGTTGGCCAAAAAGAGAAGATGGTAAGAATTCATGAACAGAACCTACAAGAATTATGGGATATCATGAAAAAAACAAATTTAAGAATTATTGGGATTGAAGAAGGCACAGAGATACAAACCAAAGGAATGAATAATCTATTCAATGAAATAATATCAGAACATTTCCCAAATCTGAAGAATGAAATGGAAAATCATATACAAGAAGCTTACAGGACACCAAATGTACAAAATTACAACAGATCCACACCAAGGCACATTATAATGAAAGTACTTAACATAGAAAATAATGATAGAATTTTAAAGGCTGGAGGAGAAAAAAATCAGATTGCATTTGGGGGAAACCAATATGGTTATCAGCAGATTTCTCAACTCAGACCCTAAAAGTTAGAAGGGTCTGAAAAAACATTTCAAGCTCTGAAAGAAAATGAATGCCAAATAAGAATCTTATACGCAGTGAAACTTACCTTCAGATTTGAAGATGAAATAAAATCCTTCTGTGATAAACAAAAAGTAAAAGACTGTTCTTTCTTCTTACTTTTATTCTTTTATTGAATTTATCTCATTTTTTTCCTGTGTCTTCATTATGTGTAGTTTTCTCAGTCCTCCTCTTGCAACTCATTTTCAATTTCTCACGGTTAAATTCTATAATTTGTATATTACGAACATTTATATTTATACTTATGATGTTGGCCATAATAATTCTGTTCTTTACTTTCTGGTTTTACTTAGGAATCAGAAATAAAAGTAATATTACTCACATAATGCATTATTGTTGTCCAAATTCTCAAAATGATATGCTCCTGTTAATCTTTCTACAAAGGGCTCAATCCTTTTGCATTATACATTTTTAGGTGGCCATTAAAATATAAAATGTAAATATGTTTGTTTTGGCCTTAGTTTCAATTTATATTTTATTGTTGACTTGTCATTATTGTTAAATATGTGATATACTCAGTATTGTCAGTATGTCATTTTAAGTACATTTGTTATTTATAATCATATATTCTCCTGGATATATTAAAATGCATTAACATATGCAAATTATAACACATTTATATATAAAATTATAATTAAAATGCCACATAATGGGAAAATCTTATGTATACACTTTTGTTACATATAAACTTAGGATGAAGATAACTGCATTAGGGTATATATTACTACTTAATAAAGTTATTACTTAATATCAAAGAGTGTTCCAGAAAGTTTGTACAATTTTTTCTCTGTTTTTTAATTTAATTTTTATTTTTGCAATTTGTTTTTCATATAAGAGTTTGGAAGTTGCATTTTATTCTGATTATGTGACATTGTTATTCTTATTAAATTCTTTGATTTTATTATGCTTAAAACCAGTCATTTTGGTGTGTGGACATTTCTTTCTTAATATAAGTTTGCATTTAACTGATGATGAACCCGAAGACCTTTTTTGATTTGGTGTCATTTAAGCAAGCTTTCATCAAATATCATTTGAAAAAAATTCCATTAAAATTTCTATAGAATTGTCTGTTTTAAAAATTTTAATTGAAAGAATTAAAAATTATGAGCCAGATGCAGTGTCACCTTCCTGTAATCCCAGTGACTAGGGAGGGTGAAGCAGGAGGAGTACAAGTTCAAGGTCAGCCTCAGCAATTTAAGGAGACTCAAAATAAAAAATAAAAAGGGCTGGGGATGTAACTCGTTAGCATATCACTCCTGGGTTTAATCCTCAGTGTTAAAAATTTTTAAAGTTAAAATAAGATTTATAGTTATAAGTCCTTCATTAGGCAATCTCATATGTAGAAATAGACATTTTGTATACAAGATAAATTATATGTGTATTTTATATATATATGCATATATATATATATATATATATATTTATTTATTTATTTCAGGGTTCAGAAACAAGAGAATTAGGCATCTGTAAATTTGTGTGGCTCCCTAAAGAGAAACACAACATTATTGATGACAACAACAAAACAAATTAGACCATTAAATGACTGTGAAAACCAACAGACTGCATTATCCACCCATGGATAATCATGTATTGACCATGCATATTAAGATGTTTATGTACAAAATTCCCCACCAGGCCCTTATTTCACCCAGTAGTACAAAGTTACCTTTCAAGATACCATGAATTACACAGTACAGGATGTTTATATAAAGAGAAAGATTAACCTAAGAATTATAAATTGTATGTTCTGCTTGGAGGGATGAAATCCTTAGAGCGCACTAAAAAATCAGTTTCCTAGTCACTAGTGTACAAAGATATAAATCATGAATATTTATGGAAACAGAATGAAATACATGGAATAGAAAGAAGTTCTACATCCAGGGAAAGTTACTTTTTGCATTTGTATTATATCATCTTATAAAACTGCCTACCATAATATATCGGTGCATGAAACCATTATGAAATAATGAACTTTCATTTTATATTGAATTTTTAAACAAAAACTTATTTGTAACCAAGAAACTCAAAGCATAAAAAACTCATTGTGCACAATTGATATTCCTCTTCCTGTTGTTTTCCTGTAGGTTTTCAGAGTTTAGGACAGCTAACACCTTAGTTGAATGAGATTTAGTTGAGGAATAAGTATACTTTAAAGCTTCATATTTCACAAATTTTAAGAAAGTTAAATTAAATATATTTAGTTGATATATGGAATTCCAATTTCAGTCTTTGCTATTTTTTGCTTAGCAACCCATTCTCTCTGATCCAGAATTATTTACTATTTCTGTGTATCTCCAGGATTTGAGTAATTTAACAATTCCCTTTCTTTATTGGTTGGCATTGGTGTGATTCCTTCATACATATTTTTGCATTCTTGTTGTTTTAAACCTGTCCTAAATTATTTATAAAATATCTTGCTACTTTGTCTTTTATGCGGTTCTCTGCACATGATTTATACTTTTTGGTAGAGTTATAACTTAGATCTATTTGATGCTGAGATTGCTCAATACAACTCATGTCTACTGAGCACCTATTACATGATAAAAACAAGTAATTGTGTTACAGGTACAAGGTTGAATAAGGCAGTCACTGAAAGTATACATTCTCTTAACCAAATTACATAACTAAATGGCAACTGTGGGTAAAATACATATGGCAAGTGCCCAACTCAGGCAGAAATATCAAATTTAATTGGCTGTATGTATTTACAAGTCATAATAATCTAAAGAGACTTTCTATTTGTAGAGCAGAAACTTAGAAGAGACAATCCAACCTTAGACTGACCCTTGTAAAAGATTTATCAACCATACTATTTGATTTTAATGTAATCAATCAACTGCCAACATGATATCAAGTTGAATCATGGCAAAATGAATAATAAACTTTCTATCTTTAGCCTTCTGGTACTTCAGTTCATTATACTAAACCTAAGCAACATCTCTGCCATTGAATAAAATTTTATATTTATTTATAATAAGAATTTTGATAACACTGTGATAATGTGAACAGCAAGTCACTAATTGAATTTCCTTGAGAATATAAAATGACCCAAAGTGAAAGAAATTATACTGTGCCATAAAAAGCAGAGGTAAAAATCTGTTTTTCAAAGACAGATTGGCATAAGTAACAGGGTCATAAAATAAAAGCATAGCCTAAAGCATAGAAAAAGTATTGTATCAATATAAAATGTGTGGTAGATAATTAAATATAGATACAGAATGCAGGTACACCATATCATAGCCCTCCGCATTAGAGGCAGCAACTCCATAAAGAGGAAACCCACACTATTGAATTTATATTCAATATGATTTTATTTTGGGTTTTTGCTTGTTTATTTCTCTGTAAATAACTGAAAAATAAAACTGATCTAGTTGTAATTTCAGACTCCAATAGTGCAGATATAGGGTGTTTTATTTTTAAATTGTACAAAACTTCACAAATTAAGGGACTACTTATTCATCTTAACTGTTATTTCACATTTATGATATCTATTAAAGTATTTATAAGGAACACAAAGTAAATAATTTAGGTGTTCTCCTTTTTTTTTTTTTTTTTTTTCGGTACCAGGGATTGAACCCAGGGGCACTCCACCACTGAGCCAGATCTCCAGCCCTATTTTGTATTTTATTTAGAGACAGGGTCTCACTGAGTTGCATAGGGCCTCAATAAGTTGCTGAAGCTGGCTTTGAACTCACGATCCTTCTGTCTCAGCCTCCCTAGTGCTGGCATTACAGATGTGTGCTACCACGCCCAGCTAGGTGTTATCCTTGATAGTTAATACTTGGAAATTAAAATATTATATCAACCTATAGAAAGTTTATGTTATTTAGTTTGGCTCTATAAAGTAACATAACATTATAGTTCTTTGGAAACATACACATGCTGTCTTGCACACACAATACTGATATCCAAAAAGAAATTTTAAATACTTTAATAATTGAAAACGCAAGTAAAATGATTTTATTACCTAAGATGGAAGGTGTGAGTTGGTAGATCTTTATATGCATACTAAAGCTAGACTAATAAATATAAGAGTAACGAATATCTGACTCCCATAAAATAAGAGAAAGTTTGAACTAATATATATTATTCCATCAATTACAGTATTCATATCTATGGTTGAGTTTTGTTTAGATGAGAGAGAGAAGGAAATTCTTATTTTTAATCTCTTCATTCAACAAAAAATGTTCTCACTATAGATGAATATTAAAGAGATAAAGATTGAGTTCATGTGGTAAAGTAAAGTTGAGAGGGATAACCATCGTATCACACCAGAAAGAATAATGTGGCAAGAATAATTGAGACAGGAGCAGAAAGCCAAAAGTGTGTATTTCACTATGGCAATAAGATGATCATGTGTTCTGCTCCCAGATGTGCTTATAAAAACTTCCAATGTAACAAAGATTATGCTGAGCTGAAACCTTTAAAGTACATAACAGAAACTCAAGAAAATGCCTTAAAAAGGCATCTCAAGAAATTATTATCTGGATCAATCCCATACTTCAAGGAAGATTAAGCAGTATTCTAAAGAATTTGCGGATGACAAAGCAAAAGATGTGATGGAGATTATACTACAAAATATACCTGTAATCAAAATATTCCATGAAAATATTCATGGTTTTTATTAACCTCAAAGAAACAACTTGCCTTATATTACTTTCTGATTTAATTCAGTCACTTCAATTTCCTGCAGCTGTTCTAATTCAAGAAGGTTGCTTGTCCTTGAAGTTAGAAGGAACTAAAATGTCGATGGAAAGCTGAGAATCACTGTATATTATTTGATAAGGTGCCCATTACCCTTGAGATGTAGTTAAAAGTTCTGTCTGAGAATGAATGCAGAATAAATGCTGTGGAAACCTATTTGTAAGGTCCATCTTTTGAAACTATTCAATTTGCTTGTTGACAAACATTCTGTGACTAATCACTAGTGGTTCTAGTATTTGATAATAAAATCGTAATGTGATTACTTTAAAATTTATTTCATAAAATGAAGAAAATACATGAAACCAAATCAGAATATGAAGTTGATAACAAATGTATTTCTATGTGATAATATGTTAATAATCAGCATGTTATTTTTCCTTCTTTTGTTGGGTCAGATTGCTGCATTAGCAAACCACTTAATAAATGCATATTTTGTTTAATCACCCATACCAACCAAGCAAAACTAGATACATGCAAACACTCTATCCAATCATTCTGAGGAGCAATTCGTCAATGTTTCAATAGACTTGAGTCTGACACAAAATCTGTCCATATTCTAATAATATGATGACCCAAGTTTTATGATGTATTCAGATTTCATTAGATAAATCTAGATTTTTCCCCCAAAATGCTGTACCCCTGCACTTTCCAGATCTATATTTTATCTTCTCATTGGGAATATTTTTAATTTGAAATTTCTGGAAGTTCATAAGTTGATTAAGGGAAAAATTCATTAGAATTAGTTGGCACTTTGAATTTACATGTGAAATCCTTTAAAAAGTGTGTTGACATCATAAAGACAAGATATGTGTGTGTGTCTATTGGATTAATTGCAATAAATATAACATACCAATTTCCAGTTCCATTTGGAGTTCAAATATTACTTTCTCAAACAGCATCTTGTTTTTATATGCAAAAGTACAGAAAAAGTATTATAAAAATTCATTTCAATTTATTAAAAATTTATACCAAAAGGACTTAAAATCAGCATACTACAGTTACCCAGCCACATCAACGTATATAGCAGCTCAAATCACAATAGCTAGATTGTGGAACCAACCTAGATGCCATTCAGCAGATGAATGGATAAAGAAAATGTGGCACATATACACAATGGAATATTACTCAGCCTTAAAGAAGAATGAAATTAAGGCATTTGCAGGTAAATGGATAGAACTGGAGAAGGTCATGCTAAGTGAAATAAGCCAATCCCAAATAACCAAAGATGAATGTTTTCTCTGATAAGCTGATCCATAGTGGGGGATGGGTACGGAAGAATAAAGGAACTTTGGATTTTACAGAGGGGAGGGGGGCCGGTGGGGATGGGAAGGATGGTAGACTGAGTCAGACATTGTTACCGTACATACACATATGAAAAAAATTTAAAAAGAAAAAATAGAAAAAAAAATTACATATGTAATAATCATTAGAGTACAAGTTAAATCCAAATTCCAGGTTTTATGATCTATTTCAGCTTTTAACTGTTTTTTTTTTTTTTTGGTATTGTTCTGTTTAAATGCAAAAAATTGCTGAATGTGTTTCCTCATTTCGTCTTTTCTTTTCCACAGAATCACCTCTGATCCTAAGCTGCCACAATACAGAGCAGAATAAATGTTATTTCCTAACCACCCCCCTTCAGCTAGGTGGGGACAGGCATCTACGTTATGGTCAATGCCTTCTACAGATTTCAAAAGGATATGTGAAATTTCACTAACCATTTCTCTCTTTTTTTAACCTTTGTTTTATTTATTTATTTATTATTATGTGGTACTGAGGATTAAACTCAGTGCCTTACCTGTGCTAGGCAAGTGCTCCACAACTGAGCAACAACTCCAGTCCCTCACTAACGATTTCTTAAAAATAGGGACATCCTTGTCTTCCTTATTCTAAGATCCAAACAATGGATGTGATGAGGAGCTCTTATGGAACTGAAATGGAGAAAAACAAATCCTAGTGGTGCTGGAAAAGGAATACAGTTCTAACATTGGAGTACATTTTCATGCTATATTTTATAGGCTGAATTATCCCTCTAAAGTTCTGATATTGAAGCTCTGACCCCAGTGTGATTATATTTGGTTATAGGGTCTTTAGGAGTAATTAAAGTTAAATGCAATCATAAAGGTGGAACAGATCCTATTGCCAATAGGACTCGTGTCCTTTTAAGAAGAGAGAGACGCACAGAATTGCCTCTCTCTACTCTTGCACAGAAGAAAAGATGATATGAAGATACAGCAAAAGTCTCAAGCCAGGAAGAGAAGCATCACCAGAAACGAACCCAATGAGCGTCTCAGTCTTGGACACCCAGCTGTCAGAATTATGAGAAAATAAATTCCTGTAGTTTAAGCCCCCCATCTGAAGTCCTTTGCTACAGCAAACTGAGCAGACTATTACACTCTATCTACTGTCTAACTTTGATTGTAGGTTTTGTGTGTATACACTGTAAGTAAGTAAAAATACTCTAACATCATCTGCTACAATTAAATGACTCGCAACAAATGCCAAAGCCTTTTTAGAATAATATGCCTTAAATTTAAATAAACTGTCTTGCAATATTTTAGTTTCGTGTGCCCATGTAAGGTGCTTAGGGAGGTCTCTATTGGGATAGTCAGTGATCACCATCACTTATTTAAGGGTGGCTTAAATAGAGTGAGAATCCAAAACAGAGATTTCTACTGTGGAAACAATAATCATAATATTATTATTAATAATAATAATAATAATAATGAAATAATGACTTTAAGAATAAGCTCCAAATCAAAGATCATGCAAGCATATGCTTATTTTATAGATATAAATAATTAGATATTTTCTCAAGCCAATTTACACTACTTTCTCTATAGTAGGTAGCAATGAAAAGTATGTATGACAATATTATTCACTTGTGCCTTAATATTGACATACACACATTTTATATATGTGTATATATATATATATATATATATATATATATTGCTGTCAATATTCACATATGTGCACATACACACACACACATACACCCGTATTCCTGTTGAACCCAATATAGTCAGTGTGCATATGTCAAACCAGCAAGTAACAGAATTTGGACGTAGAGATTCCTCAAGCATGTTTTTCCCCTCAGTGACACTATTTTATGGACTAATTGCTGCAGTACAACTTACTAAAATGCATAACAGATGACATGGTAACCAACGTGAAGGGAGGCTGTTTAAATTAAGCGTTAGACTCAAAACAGTCAGGTCACATCTGGTGGAATTCTACATCAATTTGAGCTTCAAGGGAGGAAGAGTAGAGATGGAAATGTGGGATCAGACTGGAAACACTATGAGGGACATTTTCTCAATCAAAGTGTAGTACTGTTGTGGAAAAGAGATTCTTTAAGAAAAGATGTAGTTTCCACTACTAAGACGTGATGATCTCAGAAGCAGGATAAAGTTGACATTTTTGTTCTGTATTTTCTAATGAGAATTGTAATACCAAGCATTTCCAACTAAAAATGTTAGGTCGTCTGTCAGATTTATATTCAGTTTGCTTCTTACCATCTGATTTTGAAATAGCAGTATCGGGTGTTTTATTTTGAATGCAAAGTAGTGTAGTCTGAAGGTGAATATGAAGACAAAATCCTAAAAAGCACAACCAATGTTAAAGATTTTAAGACTGAAAAGTAATTATGCTTTCATCATCATTCACATCAAAATAAAAGCTACACCGCTTTACAAGTTCTTTTATCCTAACTATAAATCATTTTTGTAGCTTAATGGTGAATCATTATTTCAGTGGCTAGAGAGCTTCAGACGTTTTTAGGGACAAGCAAGTTATGTCATCACAAACATTTTACTGAAGACGATTTCAAATCTTATACCTGTCTGTCTGCATAATATAAGTCAAATCATCATGATCTTTGTAAATGATCTTCCAACTTCTTAATTTGTTCTTTGTGCTCATTTAATTTTTATATATCCATTTTAGAAAAAAAAAGTTAAGAGCCAAAGTTCAAATAGTGAGCAGGCATAAAAGTTTGCATTAATTAGGCAAAGCGTACCAAAAAAGAAAAATGCCAAATAGAAAAGGAAAACATTGGAGAGATGGGGAAGGGTCCTCATAGGATCCACTAAAACAGAAATATTTCTCATCAAAATTTTACCTTTAGGATAGTCTTACTATGAAGACTCTTCTTGTTTTAGTTTGTCAACATTGGTTTATTCATGTAGATTTTCTATACATTTGGAATGTCTAAACCTAACTTCAGCGTTCATTCAACCTCTAAAATAATATTTCCTATTTGTTATGAACTCCCACAAGAATACCAGAGGTTTCAGATCTTCTCCTTTCTTTTTTTTTAAAGTTGAACTATTACATGCTTCAGCGATGAGAAGAAATTTTTATTAATGAGAAATTAATAAAATTCTAACAACATAAATCTATCACATATATATTTAAACAGCACTGTTTCAGTTCCTTCTTTCTACTATTTCTCTTCATAAGGTCTTGATTTTCGATTTAACTCTAACTACAAGTACAAGGAATCCTTTACAAATGACCATCAAAGATACACTTGGATTCTCACAGTGTCATGCAATTAAAATACTGAAACGTAATTTTCAAATGATATTTTCCCCAAATTTTTCTTTTTAAAGATACCTTCTTTTCATTTATATTTTATGTTAACAAATTCCATCAATATACCTCCAGTTATTCAGGACAGAAATCTTGACTCTTTTCCTGGATTGTCTTAAAAATAACCATATTCCCCAAAAATGTATTTCCCTACTTATCTCTGTCCTGACAATGCTTTCAGCTCATTCCTGGTTCTTGAGTTCTGAAACTGGTACATTTACTTTACATGATCATATTTCACACCCACATTTTATAAGTGCAAAACTGAAAGTTTTCAGTCATGATAATTAGTTATGACTCTTGACCTATGCTCCACTGAATTTTGCTCTTTTCCAAACACCTTATCATTTTATCATCATTAACACTGAGATTTATCTCCAAACTCTCTCTTCCCTATTTTCTTATTAAAGAAAAACAAATACTGAAAGTTTTCAATTTCTTTCACCTTTTTTTAGAGTCACACATTTTCTTTGTTTTTTAATTGAAATTATTTTCTTCAGTTGAACCCTCCCTGTAATTTCACTATAAATTTAACCTAGAATGTGGAAAATTATAAATTTTGAAATGATAAAACCAGATATTTTTGTTGAACCAGGGATTGAACTCAGGGACACTTGGCCACTGAACCACATCCCCAGCCCTATTTTGTATTTTATTTAGAGACAGGGTCTCACTGAGTTGCTTAGGGCCTCGCTAAGTTGCTGAGGCTGGCTTTGAACTCGCAATCCTCCTGACTCAGCCTCCCAAGTCGCTTGGATTACAGGCATGCGCCACCACGCCCGGCCCTTAAAACCAGATTTTTGATGTGGTATCCCAGAATAACAGATAAAATTGATCTGCATCTATGGGATTCCCTCCCTCTATTCTTGATTCTCTCTCTTTTTCTTAACTTCTCTACCACCTACACAATTATAACTATACTTACCTTTTATAATTAACCCATGAAAATTTCACAGTTACAGAGATGCATTCTACTATTTTAATCCTTCCTTCTAAAAGTGTTAAATTATAAGCAATTATATTTAAACCAAGAAGAAGATAAATTGTATTTTTTTAAAAAGATTTGCTTTAAAAATGTTAGCTAACTAATTGTGCTTACCTACAGCCAAAACATGCAATATTTGGCTCTGCTCTAGTTTATTCGACCAAATATGTAAAAATTTAAAATGATATTATTAATTTTGGTGAATTTTATTATTGTGTTCAATTCTTTGTTCCTTTTCACCAAGGAACCTTAAAATGCACAAAAGTGGATAAAGTATATTACGTGCTCCAATAATGTGCCAAATCAATGATTTAGGAGGTACCATGTGTTTCTACTTCTTCCTTTGCGTGAAAAAATCCTCTATGGGAAAACATACCTGAAGTAATTGATGATTTAAAGAAAGAAGTAGACATAAAAAGACTTGGACAATCTGCTTTGTAAATCCAAGACCAGAGATTCTGCTGCCTGAAGCCAAATCATCCACACACGCTTATACTGTAATTAACATTTACACAATGATAAGAGAATAAGTTTTTTTGTTCATTGTTTCTCTGCTTGCTTGCTTGTTTGTTTTGGTGGTGTAAGACAATAAGAATCTTAGGTTAATTGTTACATTGTCCATAGCAGACAAATTTACTGATATCGATTGCTCATACTCAATAACATTACTGAAAACTAAAGACCACATGATTAAAAATTTATACCTTTAAAAATAATGTTCTTCGTTTAGTACTTTTTATGTGTGATATTAGGGATAGACAGTGAATTAGGAATACAAAATGATCATGATGTATATACGTCAAGATTCTGATAGTAATTTGGGTATAAATCTTCTGTTTTAAAGAGACTGCACACCTTAGAAGTGGACAGTCATTTATAATAAATTGCTTTATACATTTGCTATTTCAATTCTCCCTAGTTCAGTTATCAGTACTCATTTTAGTTAACCAATCTTCAGCTTCAGATACTTACAGAAAAACCATGAAAGAAATTCTACACAAAGAAGGTTGCTTCTCCAAATCTCCAGTCTCTGGGTGGATAGTTTCTCTACTTTTTTTTTTTTCCCCTGTGGAGGAAAAACAATCCAATCAGGCAAAAGAAAGAGTGACCCTCTTTGTTTTGGGTAGGGATTGGATTTCTCTGAGGTGACTAGGTATAGGGGACTTCAGTGAGTCTTAAAAAATGATCCCAAAGCACTAGTTGATTAGGACACATGAAGCTCATGTTAATTTCCCTAAGACTCTCCTTGGTTACCATATTACTGATATTAGTCTTCATACTATAGAAACAATAAATGATTGTGGGTTAATGGGTTAAAGATGGCTCACATGTACAAAACTGATCATCTGTAAGTTTAAACATTTGATGTAATTTTGTGTGTTCATGTGTACATTTTAAAACACAAGTGCTTGCTACTTGGTCATGTATTTCATATTTCTTATGATTTTTTCATGGCATTAAAGTCATACTTATCGTTTTCTGAGCACATTATACTGGAAAATAAAAATGTTCCACTTGCTTATTTACCAACTGGTCCTTTTTCATTTATATAAAGCTTAAATTTTCAGAAATATTTATATCAGGAAACATCTTCTGCAGATCTGAGTTCACCTAAATCATTATATAAGGAGAATTTGTCCTACTATTCATAATAATTGCAAAGTGATTCCATGTGCTGATGTTTTTTTCCCTCAGTTTTCTTAGTCCTATGTATTTTGTGCTATTGTTTAATTATTGTTGGCCTGTATTTTTAAAATTTCTAAGTAATTTCGAAAAAGAAATTTTCTTTTCTTAGTTAAGCAGATTTTATTTATATTCAGACAATTTACAGTGAACCAAAACCTTCATCCACAAAAGTTTGATACATGTAAATTTTACTGTCATTTAAACGGACTTTTACCAAATTCAGAAAGATAAAGATTAAGACATTTTAGAGAAAATGTACAAGATCTAATGCAGTGTAAAATACTCCTGTAGTTCTGTATAGAGAAAAGTATATCATCAAATAGTCACAATGAGATTAATGCTGTAGAGATTAAATTGACTATAAATATTAAGAAATCTATATTGCTAAAAAAGACACAGCCTAAGAAAGATGAATTTAGGCCATGACAAAGAATCAGCTTGGGAATTTTACTTCCCCTACATTTTAATTTCTTTTTAGCAATGCGCTTCAGTTACAAACCTTGGAACAAACACTTTATACCCCAATACAAGAGCAAATACAATCCACTGGTCTTCTTTTTGGCCTTAGTGTTTTTTTTCTTTCTAGAAGATTCTTTCATTTATTTTCTACTTAAAGTTTGCATGGATCCAGAATTGAACTCCTTTATCTTTCAATATCAGCTGTTTTTCACTCAAGACCGACCCTTTTCACTTATGCTAAATTAAATCATTTATAGGAAATTTTACTTATATACCTCCAGATTACCCAATGTAAAAGTGATTACCCCGTTCCTGTTTTCTATTTAAAGGATATACAACTGCCATTACTTTACAAATTGCTTTTGAAATTGATATTGACTTTTTTTTTTTATTCTGAGAAACTTGAGAAAACTCTTTTCTCTTTGTATCAAAAACTTACTTTCTTCCCACTCAGCGTGACCTTCCACAAAGCAGTTCTCACCCTGTGTTGTACTGAAGCATCTTTAGCTACTTTACTCTGTTCTTGTGATCCTCTTCAAGTTTGCTTGTGCTGTTGACATAATCAATGACACCCTTTTGTCCCACCTCCCACTGCTCCAAGGACTCCTCACTCTTCTCTCATCTCCTATTGACCTGGAATGTCTCAGCCACAGAACAAAAAATCCTAACCGGAACAGCTTTTCATTGTTGTGCAAATATCAGAAAAGGCCTCAAACTTTATTTTCACCTACGTGAATTTCAGAAGAACACAAAAGTATTTACACAGATATATAAATATTTACACTTAGATAATATTGGCATCATGTTTCTAATCAATATTATTTAGATTAAGAAATAAAAAGGAAATTCCATACTGTGTCTTACCACATAATCATTGCAACTACATGAATGTATGTTCACCAGTATTGTATGCATCCTAATATTGCACCAAAGACAGTTTATTAATAAATGACTTTCAGGCAATACTGGAACAATTTAAAAAACAAAACAAAACACAGCTTTACATAATGGTCATGTCTCAGTTTTTTGCCAAAAAAAAAAAATTGGCATAAAATTTGCCTCAAATATACGGTGAAATAAAGGGTATTGTGATTTATTTCTCAATTTTAATTGGAAACGTATTCTATGTGCATTAATTAGGATTTAATTGAATAAGGCAAAACTCATTTTATAATTAAGAAACATTTTCAACATATAAATGATAAATTTGTGGAAGAAAAAATAATCTCTCCAGTTTTATACTAAGAAAAAAGTACAATAATGTGTATATTGAATATTTATTGATAAGTAGGCCTGCAAAAATATGTTATAACTAGATTTGCATATGTACAATAAAAATATTAGTTTTAGGAAATATTTTCTATTACAAATGAAACCAGATGACTATTAGTTTTACATTAAAATGAGAATCTACTTAAACATTAAAATCAGCTCATGAGAAAACATTTGCAATATTAAATATACCATTTAATTCATCAATATATATCAACTGTAATAGGATAAATCATAACTCATCAAAATTAATATGTATGGGGGGTATACGTCAAAACTTAACAGCCACCTTATAAAAGTAGAAACACAGTTGGCAAATAACCACATAACAAGATGTTTCTTATGGATCATCAAGGAAATATAAGTTAAAATTACAAGATATTACTACTCAAATGTTAAATTGCCTAAAATTCAGAACAGTGACACCACAATGCACTGGTGAGGATGTGGAACAGTAGGAATCTTCAATTATTCCTCATGGAAGTACAAAATAGCCCACTGTAGTCCCTTCTAAATAGTCACTTTAGAAGACAAGTTGGGTCTAAATAGTATTTCACCACAAGATGCAGCAATATTATTCCTTGATAATGTACCCCGAAAAAGAAAGAAAACCTACACAAAGATGTTTATAGCAACACTGAACCCTTATTCATAATTGTTAAAATGTGAAACAAGCAAGATGTTCTTCAGTTGGTGAATAGATAAATTATGGTACATTCAAATAGTGGAATATTACTCAGCGCTGAAAAGAAATAAGTCATCAAGCCACAAAAAAGACATGGAGAAATGTTAACATCATATTAATAATTGAAATAAGCCATGGTGAATAAACAACAAACTGTGAGACATTTTTAAAAAGCAACTTGTCAGTAAAAAGACCAGTGGTTTCCTGGGTTAAACAAGCAGAGAGGGGCCAGGCATGGTCATGCATGCCTGTAAGTTCACCAGCTCAGGAGGCTGAGGTGAGAAGATCATGAGTTGAAAGGCAGCCTCAGCAATTTAGCGAGGCCCTAAGCAATTCAGTAAGACTCAGTCTCTTAATAAAATGTGAAAAATGGGCTAGGGATGTGGTTCAGTGTTTGAGCACTCCTGAGTTCAATTGCTGCTATCAAGAAAAAAAAAAAAAAAAAGAACAGGAAGAGAACAATGGGCAGAGCACAGGGGATTTTTAGGGCTATTAAAAGACTGTATAACATCATAATAGTGAACACTGTCAAAACCATGAAATGTTCAGCAGCAAAGGTAAAGCCTAATGTACAACATGGACTTTGAGTGACAATGATGGGTCAATAGGCCCATCAGTCTACTCAAGGTCCCACCCTAGTGCAGCATGCTGATAACTGGGGAGGCTGTGTGTCCATGCATGTAAGGGGACCAGAATAATTAGAAACTGTACCTTTTACTCAGTTTTGCTGTGAAACCAAAACTGTTCCAAGTCTATCGGAAAGAAAAAGAGAGAAGGAGAGACAGAAAAATCAACAAAATAAAACAAAACTAAAAACACACTAACATGGAAACCCTTAATCATAGCATCTGAGAATGTGACCTTATTTGAAAAATAATGTAATAGTGCCTGGGTGGAGTTGGCTCACGGTAGAGTAGGCCCTCGACCTGTATGTCTGGAGTCCTTATAACAAGTTGATACATGGACCCTGACCCTGACGCACAGGGAGAGTAAAGTCATCCCACCATGTGTAGATGACAGCAGAGTGGAGAGATGAGTCAGAAGCCTAGGAACACCTCAGATTGCCAGCCAATGACTAAGTGCAAATCTACCTCATGTCACCTTGGGAACTCACTTCGTTAACGAAACTCCTAAAATGCAAGAAGTAAAATTAAGAATCAATAAATGGATGGAATCAAAATAAAAAGCTTCTTCATAGCAAAGGAAACAGTCAAGAATGTGAAGAGAGAGCCTACAGAGGGGGAGAAAATCTCTGCCACCTGCACCTCAGGTAGAGTATTAATCTCCAGATATAAAGAACTCAAAACCTTAACACCAAAACCACAAGTAACCCAATCAATAAATGGGCTAAGATACTGAACAGACACATCACAGAGGAAGAAATACTGTCAGTCAAAAAATATATGAAAAATGTTCAACATCTCTAGCAATTAGAGAAATGCAAATCAAAACCTACTCTAAGGTTTGATCTCACTCCAGTCAGAATGGCAATTACCTAGAATACAACAACAATAAATGGTGGCGAGGATGAGGGGGAAAAGGCACACTCGTATATTGCTGGTGGGACTGCAAATTGGTGCAACCGCTATGGAAAGCAGCAAGGAGATTCCTCAGAAAGCTTGGAGTGGAATCACGATTTGACCTAGTTATCCCACTCTTTGGTTTGTACTCAAAGGAATTAAAACCAGCATACTATGTTGATGCTGCCACATCAATGTTTATAGCAACTCAATTCACAATAGCTAAGTTTTGGAATCAACCTAGGTGTCCTTCAAAAGATGAATGGATAAAGAAAATGTAGTATATAAATACGATGGAATATTATTCAGCTTTAAAGAAGAATTAAATTATGGCATTTGTCAGTAAATGAATGGAACTGGAGAAGATCATGCTAAGCGAAATAAGACAATCTCATAAAACCAAAGGCTGAATGACTTCTCTGATATGTGAATGCTAATTCACGATAAGGGGAGGAGGCATTAGGGAAGAATAGAAGGAGTTTGGATTAGACAAAGTGCAAAAAATGAAGGGAATGGAGGAGGAATGGGAATAGGGAAGATAGAATGACTCACAGAGTAATATCCTATCTGCATGTATGATTACATGACCAGTGTCTTTCTACACCATGGACAACCAGAAGAATGAGAAGTTAAACTCCATTTATGTATGATGTGTCAAAATGTATTCAACGATCATGTACAACTAATTAGAACAACAACAATAGAAAAAGACACACATGCACACACACACAAAATCAGGGTACAGATTCTTCGTGACAGCTCTCAGGATACTCTGTGAATACCTTGGCCATGGATTTTAAGTCTCCAGAAATGAATGAAGTACAGTAGATTTTGGCTATTTAAACATAGAGGATCTTAATGTTCTGCTCAGCTTGAACCAACCTCACACAGCTTTCCTCCTGGCTTCAGACTCATGATCTTCCATTTGTTAGAGCATTTACTTGAAACAACTCACAACTTCTTCTTCTGCTCTTTGGAGATGTAAATCTCTTCCCATCCTCTTATCAGTTTGAGGACTCAGGAATTCTCTCGCTCTCCCTTTGAAATATAAAGATTAAGATGAAGCTCCTAGAGCTGTCCCCCATCTCTACGGAGAGTTAGGGCCTAACTGCCGCATGCACCAATTAGCAGACACAGATGACCCAATCACCTGGACCAGCTTGCCCTCCAGTGACTCCAGCACGTTTCCATATCTTGACCTACTCTCTAAAAGGTCTCCTTCTTGTTTCAACAGTTGAGTTCATTCTCTCTTGCTTACCACAAGTCCTCAAAAAATTATTAACCCTCTTAACCAGTTCAGTTTTCCTTCAAAAGTTACCAAGTTCATGGACTTTGTTAATGTGACTCTGGCAAATGAATACATACAGTCCTGTCTCTTGAATGTTTGGTAAATTAATGATGCATACTCACTCAAATGGTATATTCAGAAAAACAGGCCTTAGAAAGAGCAGGAATTCCAACTCCAAAATGGAAAAGTAAGTTCCATTGAGCTATAGATAATTCACAAATACCCAACACTCATTTTTGGCTGCTATAAAGATGTATGAAAAGAACATCAACTACAGTGTATGTTGAGACATCAAGGATGATATCTATGGTAAGTATTTGGAGCAAGGTTTAGCCTATATTCATAATCTTAATAAATATTAGTGCATGTGTGTGCACATATGTAGGTACCTGTGTATATGTATACATAGATATGTATTCTAGATTTCAGTTATTAGTATTGTATATATTTTTGTTTTTTGCATAAAGTCATGATTAATACTAAATTTTATTAAAAGCATTGCTGAATGATGATGTTTTAATTTACATTTTCTCCAAAGGTGGATATGATAGAACGTGCTTAGAACTCTTTAGAATATTCCTTTCATGAATAGAAATGTCAGTGCCTATGAGTTTTTCCATAGATAATTCCATGGCATAAAATTTCACAGCTCCCTATCACATTATTATAATGTGCAATTATTTGGTATTTCCTTTTACACATCAAGTTTTTCAGGCCACCCTTCTTTTACTCACGCTGTCACCTTGCCAGGAAAGGCCTTATCTCTTTCCTTCACCTGCCATCCCCTTGCTCATTTCTTCAAGAGTTACCTGAGGCACCGTCTCCTCCATGCAATCTTCCCTAAAGTTGGGGGTTGGAACAATCCCCTTGCTGCTGTGCTGTGGGGTACTCTTTGTGCTTTCTTCTATTTCAATACGTCCCATATTATATTCAAATAATCAGTTTATATGCCTTGGTCCTCACAAAAGATTTTAAAATTCTTGAGAGCATAGTCTAGTGCTGGTTTTTAATAAATCCTCAATAAGTGTCTATGGAAACCAACAAAACTATCAATTCTGGTTTTTCCTAGGCAACATATGGGCAAGTGAATATTCTGTATTCACTTAGGGTAAAATTAATTGCTGTCATCAATATTATATACAAATCAATATAACCAATTAGAGGTAAATATGTATCATTTGAAGACTTTTAATGTGAACATCAGTAACAAATCATTGTTCTCATAAGAAGTAGCTATTTTCTTCCCCTGCCAATCTCTGACTTTTTACAAGTACTCAAATATTTTCATTTATTTTCTAAAAGTTGTGCCTTTAATTTCTACCTGGACTGCTGAACTTTCAAAAATGGTTACAGCTTCCACTCCTGTGTTGTTTAAAATAGAAAATAAATCATTCCCTGTGAGAACATAAAAAGAATGAGTGAACAATATGAAACACTACACAGTATGCCAGTCAAATCATAGACATGTGATGTGATGTCATATAGCATAGTCTGATAAACTAATACCAGTTGTCAAATGCTATCTTAAGCCCTGCTCATCTTTCTAACCTCTAATTCTATGCAGAAGGACCATGTTGCAATTCATTAATTACCATAATGCACTAATTAAATTACTAAGGACAGGATTTTCCTCTTGAGTGACAGTCCTAATGTAAATCAATGTTCCCAGGTTTATTTGCTGACTTTCTAACCAAGACACCATCCTCTTACATCTGGATAACTGGAACCACTTCTTAATGCTCGTCTTTGCCTTCTAATTTCCACTCCTGCAATCCATTCTCCACACAGCAGGCAGTGTGAAATTTTACCACACAAATCAGATTATGTTATTTTCTTTCTGAAAAACCCTCCAGTGCCTTGAAATGAAATTCAGACTTTGCCCACAGCCTTGTGGATAGCATGTCCAAGGCCCCTGCGTAACTCTCTCACCTACCCTCCTATCTCTGCCCCTCACACACTACACTACCCCAAAGGACCTTCCTGTGGTCCCCATCACACCAATTTTTTTTTCCATTTTGTGGTTCCCCCACCCTTTTTGTGGGCTATGTATTTTTTGGAATTTCTGCTCCCCAGAAAGTTCCAATGGTAAATTTCATCCTACGTCCTCCTTAATTTTTTTTTCAAATTTTTTATTATAAAATGTTTTTGACTCCCCAATCCAAAGGGTGTTGGTAATCACTTTTTACCCCTTTGATGGTGTTTACAATGTTTTTCTACCTAATTTTAGGACTTTTGCTAATTGATATAATTACTTCTCTCTCACCCCACCTCAAGAATGTAATTGACGTGATAGCAGGGCTTCACTTGAGGATTTTATAGAGTGATACCCACCAAGCACATAGTAACTGCTCAAGAAATATATGCTAAACACATGGGAGAAAGAATGGACATTTAAACATTTATTTAATAACATATAACTCTCTTTCAGGACTTTTGGAACATTCATGTTAGTGTCCTGGTCAATGACTGATACATAAAAGTCTCTTCCCAAGGAGACAGCATTTATCAGGCTCCAAGTAAACCATGCATTGTTTTATGTGTTTTAATATTTAACCCACAAACAACTTGTATGATTCAGATACTATTTCGTCCTCCTTTGCTAAGGAAGACATTAGGTGCTAGGAAATTAAGCAATTCTCCAAATATGTATGAGAAAATGAGGATTCTTAAACAAGAACCATCATTAGTTACTACATTGGAAAACTAACTTAATTGGAAATACTTTTCTTCCACAGTCCATACATCATCATTAATATTAGAAACTATATAATTGTGACATCATGAAATGATACTAAATGAGCATTCTTTTAAATTTACTCAAAAAAGTGACATAAAATTGTTCAATTAAAATAAAAAACAAAGGAGGGTGAGTCCTATTAGAAAAAAAAAATCCAAAATGCCTGGAGAGCTATTATTAACTACATTTTTCTTATTTAACCTTCCATGTGATTTTATTTGTCTTGAATTTCTATATATCTTTGCTATTTACTTTCAAGTATAAGAATACCTTTTGCTTTTACATCAAAACAAGTAACAACTGTTTACATGTGTACATGTAAACAGTTTTCTTGAAAGTAATTTCAAGAAAAAAATTAATAAGTATAAACAAAGTAGCAGAAATAATTATATACTTCCTGTAGATAATGAAAATGGAAATGAATGCTGCATTTTTCTTGTGTGAATAAGTACAATGGGCTCATGATCCAAGTGTTAAAAAGTAGTTATATGAGGTGGTATTCAAGAAGGGTAGAATTTTGACAGGCATAAATTAATAGGAATGAGTTTGGGATTTGATGCTATGCTATCTCTATGGAGACAGGGAATTGACATGGGGAAGATCTAGACTCTTAAGAAGCTGGGGATGATGGCTGATTTAATGGACATGATAGGGAAATGACTCTGGAAAATGAACTTGTAAATACAGTCCTGTTCTCCATTCAGTACATTCACATGGCAAAAAAATTACAGTGCGTACTACAGTCAATGAATGGTCCTGCAGCAAAGAAGAGAAAGATCAGAAAGAGATGGAGAAGGAAGAACGTTTTGATGTTCGTTCCATTTTTTTTCTCTTTGGAATATAGAAGATCTTATTTAGGAAGAACCATGGACTTTATCTAAATATGCAGGGACTTTCTAGCTTGCATTTGATAAATTGTTTTGATGATAAACTCATTAGATGGCAGTACGAATCCCTAGGAGACTGGCTATTGCGGGAAAGGATCGTTTCCCAGAGCAGAGACAAAGGAACACATTTCACTTAATAGAGATCTTGCAACAACAAATCTATGAGAATGGAACCTTCAAAAGCATTTAATTCCAGGTTCAGCTTATGGAGGAGATGAATGTTTTGGAGACATACAGTTTCAGTGACTATGTGCATTTCCAAATGTAATATTGCATGTGTTTTACAATATCTATGATTAACAAAAACTCTTAAAATAACTTTTATGCCACAACAGTTTGTCCTATGTTTCAAAAACTTCCAAAGATTTCCCATGATATTAAAAAAAAAAGTGCTTGGATAGAGATGCTATTAATATAGAAGCAAATTTTTCTTATATGGAGTCAACAATTATTTTTCAGAAAAATATCTGCTGCTCATGGCTCAGCCTAGTTTGAAGGGCTCCACTGCTCGTGATTAGGGATTTGCAGTCCCTGTAGCAGCATATTCAATTGGTTTCTTTTTTTCTTTTTTATTTTTTTTTGCTTTTGATCAGTTGTGAAGCCACTTTCTGCTTTGATTATAATTTAGAAGAAGTCACACTTAGATTTCTCAGCATGAGTGGAAAAGGGATTCCACCATCGAAAGCATTTCCCTTTTTATTTATGGTCAGATTTCCCCTCTGCTAAACACAGTTGTAAAAATCCACAGAGCTGAAAACTACTTGATCCTAGGGACACGAGGGAGAGATGCTTTAGCTGGTAGTCAGATGTTCTAATTTTCTTCTTCTGTGTTGATAAAATAAACCCCAGTTGTTGTGAAGAAGGGGAAATGATGGAAAAAAAAATGGTGACTTGGGTTGCATAACTTGGTTCATACTATCTCATAGCGAGTTTTCTCCAAATGCTATCCATTTATCTTCCAGATCAGAATTATTTAGGGCTTGCAAATATCCACATTGATGAATTAGACTACCTCTCTTTTGAAGTGAAATATTTGTAGAGTAGAATGTGAAATTACAAATTTTTTTAGGCCTTCTACCTACAACTTGGATAAAGATGCTATTAATCTCTATTGTCTTTCTATTCCCCCCATGTACCATGATTGATGAGAATTTGGGTCCAAAACCTCCCAATTACCTAGAATTCCAAATTCTTTGACTCAGTTGTTAAATTGAAAACTAAGCCCAAAACCTTTTTTTTTTTTTACTAGTTTCCTTTTTATGTTATTTTATTAATTTAACAAAAAATGTGAATAGCCCTTGCCACAGCCCAGCTAATCTTGCAGGACTTTACAAATGTTAAATCTTGTTGAAACCTTATTATTACCTTCACTATTTAGATAAAACACTCAAAGTACAAAAAAAAAATAAAAGTAGTGACCTGTCTTAAGAGGAGCCAGCATAAGCGAGTCTATAATTCAGGCAGGGGGATTCAGAATGCACCGAAACCTTTCTTCTGATTAGTTTTCTTTATTATTTCTCTAAACTTTACATATTAAATATATAGACCTTTGCTAGATGTGGGTCTGTATGAGATTTTCTTTACCCAGTCACTTCTTTTCAGAATCTGACAAGTTTTCTCTATTCTATCTGGTGCGTCATTGTTTTCTCTTGGATATGGAATGCAAATGCTTTTTCCTGAGGCAGCCTTCTTTGGTCACCCTCATCCTCCTCTTCAGTGGTTCAGGCTATTCCTCCCCTTATGAAGAGGAAGCAGAATGCATCCCTTCATCTTTCTTAGAGTCATATTTCATCATGCTTTAAGTAGGGAAAGTGACTCCTATTTGCCTTCATCACAGGTGATTGTATTTAAGGAAATGCTTTGAAAACCACAAAGTACAATATCAATATAAGATGAATTAAAGGAGGATAAAACTTAACATTTGCAGAGAGATTACCATATGCCGGGTTTTATGCTGAGTGCCATTTTCCACATATCAGCATGCTGAGACCTTTTCATGACCTATGGTTAAGTATCTTCTTCCTTTTTTTTTTTTTTTTTCTTTTTTTCTCTTGTGGTGCTGGGGATGGAACCCAGAGTCTTGAGCATGCCCGGCAAGTGCCTGACCACTGAACTACATTCCCAGACCAAGAAAATTACTTTCGTATACAGTTGAGAAACTCGGGCACAGGAACATTAAGCATTAATGAGGTCGCAACCAGGACTTAATTCCAGGTAGACTTCAACCTGAGAACTGAACTGCTCTTCATGGGGGGAATAGAAGGACAAAATTGTGAGTCAGTGGTCATATTTCATCCCTTAGGCTGGATATGGTGGGCATTCACAATAAGAAAATGAGCACCGCCAAGAAAGATCAGAAAATAAAAGGGGAATGTGTGTGGTTTTTAAGTTGAATAATAACTTATGTAAGTTTGAATTAGAAACATACAGGGCAAACCAGAAAAACTAGTGAAAATTTTCAGACTCCTAGGCATTAGTAATGAGCACTTCATCCTCTGATAATTATCATTTGCACGGTCCAAACTTAAGGGAGAAGGGTTGAGACCCACACACACCTTCAGCAGAACCAAAGAGGTATATAACCATTGCACTTTTCCATTGGCTACCAAAATGGCATTTTGGTGGTAAACCAGGAGAGGATAGGTACTATTCTTGCTCTCTTGCTCTGTAACTCAGAACACCTATTAAATAACATCATCTGAGTCTCCACGATAACGAGAATGGACATTCAACAGCACCTTTGTCCAATATAATGAGCATGAAGGAGGAGGTATACTCTACACACTGAAGCTTCACATAGGTACAGATTCTTTAAAGTTGACAAATGAAAATTATTTATATTTATAATGTACATTTTGTTGTTTTGATGTTTATATTTGGTTTATTACATTAGCAAATCAATATGTTATGGAATTTGATCCACTTTTAAATTTATGATTATTCAAATTCCTAAATGTATATCTGTTTCTTATGTATAACCTATATTTAATATAGTTTGTGCAAAATTGAAGAGCTTGTTCACATCTTCTGCCTAGACATGCACACTTCAATCCCTCTATAAAACCCTAATGGATTTATTATCATATTAATTTAATTTAAAAATCCAGAAACTTCAAAGACAAAGGTAAAAGAGAAAACAAAGTACTGGACATATGATGGTTCTGTAGTTATAATATGTTCTCCTTTCTCAGAAACAACATGGGATTTATTATACAAGCCAAGTTTGGAAGAAGAGATTAAATATTGCAGCACCATTAAAGTTTACAATAACTGCTCTCTTGTACCTTTATTTAAAGGCTACATGATTGACACATTTTATTAGCTAGCTCTATGCCTGTAGCTTTGTCATAGGAATTGTTAAATTAATTTACAAACTTCAGTCAACTTGTTGTGTTTTTATAGCTGTCTTCCTGAATATTCTTCACAAGCAATACTAGAATTCCCCCCAGACAAAGCATTGCTGTTCAAACATTAAATCTTTTCTTGTTAAATACTATTTCTTTTGATTTTAGCAGAGGTCTAAAGGCTAAGTTTCCTTCACATGTATGATTTTGTCAATGATTGACTACTTCAGGAAGAAGTCAAATTTTAATGATCATGGGATGGAACATTTGCATTTTATCGTAGTAGAAATCATTATAATTCATTTATTCTATAATATGTTGATTTCAATGTATTCATCAGAAAATATATGAATCCACATAGGATAACAATGATTAGAGAAAAGTCAGAACTTGGTAGCTACGCAAATGTTCATACATGAAGCATTTTTTGAATATATCAAGACATTTAAGGAAAAAAAAATATTTACCCAAATGTCTTAAACAATGGGTAGGCACAAAGTGGTTCTCTTAAACTTCTTACTGACAACAGTTACTATAAGAAGACAATTTTTTTCTTAAAATAAATAAACTTTTTTATTTTACTTTGCTTGACATGAAACCTATTTCTTCGAGATTTGTTAACTTCATTTTGCCTGTGGTTAATACCTGCAGGAACATGTATAGAACATAGTAGAACATAATAGACATAAACTTGCTTTAAATCGTCAGTGCTAGACCATGAGTAAACTATCATTGAAATAGATACTTTTCATGTATTATTTCCTCAGCAAACGTGTAATGCAATTCTCAAAACTATATATGAAAATAACAAACTGAGGAATGCACTGATGTTCATAGATGTGAAGCCCCCTTACCAAAGTAATGTAATTCATAGCAAAGCCAGAAAAAACATGCAAGCCTTGCTGATTCAAGATTGTTTCCCTCAAGACACTATACCTTTGTTTTGTTAATCCATGATTAAGATTAGTTTCTGCACTTAGAAGCATAACATAAACTTTATGCTTTTGAATTTAGATCTTAGTATTTTTCAGATGATTTCTTATACTGTTAGTTCAGCCCACCTAGCCTTGATTCTTCTGATGCAAATCAGATAATATATTAGAAAAAAAAGCTTCCCAGTTTAATGTCTATTTAAAAACATTCATTGTATAACTTAGGTTTGAGCTTCTGTGAGAAGGCATTACAGACCAAGTGTCTAAACAACATACTTATTCCTCACAGTTCTAAAGTCTGGGTAGTTCCAGGTCAAGGTGTCAGATGATTCTGCTCTCTGTGAAGGATCTTGTCATTGCCCTTAGATGGATCCTTCATCCTATATCTTCACCTGGCAGAAGAAGACAGGGAGAGACAGGGAGGAGAAAGCAAGCTCTCCAGTGTCTTTTTTATATGAAGATACCAATCACATCAGAGGAGTGGATCCCTCTGAACATAGTTAGCTTCTGAAGGCCCAATTTCCAAACAATTTCACACTAGGAATCAGGGTTTTTATATGAATTTGGGGAACATAAACATTCAGTCCATAAGCTCAAGTAAAGAAAACCCAGAGCCGGGAGCGGAGCTGCTTGCTGGCTCCAGCGGGGAATTTGGGCCCGGTCGGTGCCATTCCACAGCTTCCCTGGCGGAGAGACTCCATCTTGACCTCTCTGAGCCCTCGGACCTAAGCCCACCCCTTCCCGCGGGGACATAGTGCTGCGGCTCCAGGTGAGATTTGGCCAGGAGCAGAGCTGCTTGCCGGCTCCAGCGGGGAATTTGGGCCTGGTCGGTGCCATTCTACAGCTTCCCTGGCAGAGAGACTCCCTCTTGAGCTGTCTGAGCCCTCGACCTAAGCCCACCCCTTTCGCAGGGACACGGTGCTGTGGCTCCAGGGACACGGTGCTGTGGATCCAGGGCCACGGTGCTGCATCTCCTGGTTGCCTCTGCCCAGAAGCATTGATCATTCCCAACCTGGAGGTTGTGAGACAGCAGCTATCTTGGGTCACCACTTGATAAAGCACCTCTCAAACATCTGGTGAGTTGCTGGAAATCTGCAGGGACGCCCTGAGTCTTTACAGGGAAGTTGCAATCCCTCTGATTTGCACTATTAGAGGGGAGGATATATGAGCAGCATAGGAAGACATGGGAAGAAAGTGTCCCAAACAAACCTGGATGGTGCATCAGGAGATCCTAAGGACACCACGGTAGAGGGAATGACAGAAATGGAGTTCAGAATGTTCATAATTAAAATGATCCGAGAAGAGAATGAGGTGACGAGAGAGCAGATTAAGGCTATGAATAATCAGCTAATAGAGCAATTGCAGGAAGCAAAAGATCATTTCAATAAAGAGATAGAAGTTCTGAGAAAAAAACAAACAAAAATCCTTGAAGGAAACAAGGAAATGAAGGAAACAATCAACCAAGTTAAAAACTCAATAGAAAGCATAATTAACAGAACAGATCACTTGGAAGACAGAACCTCAGACAATGAAGACAAAATATTTAATCTTGAAAACAAAGTTGAACAAACAGAGAAGATGGTTAGGAATCATGAACGAAACCTCCAAGAAATATGGGACATCATGAAAAGACCAAATTTAAGAGTTATTGGGATTGAGGAAGGCACAGAGATACAAAACAAGGGTATGAACAATCTGTTCAATGAAATAATATCAGAAAATTTCCCAAATATGATGAATGAGATGGAAATCCAATTACAAGAGGCCTACAGGACACCAAACACACAGAATTTCAACAGATCCACACCAAGGCACATTTTAATGAAAATACCTAACATACAAAACAAAGATAGAAATTTAAGGGCTGCGAGAGAAAAGTAGCAGATTACCTACAGGGGGAAACCAATACGGATATCAGCAGATCTCTCAGCCCAGACCCAAAAAGCAAGAAGGGACTGGAACAACATATTTCAAGCTCTGAAAGAAAACAGATGCCAACCAAGAAACTTATACCCAGCAAAACTTACCTTAAGATTTGATGACGAAATAAAATCCTTCCATGATAAACAAAAGCTTAA